>CAUYSK010126436.1:0-117171 GCA_963575035.1 Avahi laniger | reverse complement strand
AAGAATGGAAAAATAAGCACCACATGTACTCACCATCAAATTGGTATTAACGGATCAACACATAAGTGCATATATAAGAATTATATCTATTAGATATTGGGCAGGGGGAGGGGGGAGGAGGGAGGAGGGGACGGGTATATGCGTACACAAAGAGTGCAATGTGCACCACGCAATAGGATGGACATATTTGAAACCTGGACTGAGAGGAGGAGGGGGGGCAAGGGCAACACACGTAACCTAAACATCTGTACCCCCATATTATGCTGAAATAAAAAAAAAATTTAAAGAAGGGAAGGTGATTTGGGGTTAAAGTGACTACGTAAAAAGAAGATAATTTACATGAGTAAAATGGAAAGAAGGTCTTTGAAGAAAGTATCTGGGGAGAACATTGGAAAGGAAAGTTGGAGCGCCACAGAAGATAGTTTGAACGGTGGTGGATGCGGAATTTGGGCCATCAAGGAAACATTTACTATGGTAGCAAAAGGATCCAAACAGTCCTCTTGACTAAAATCTCATGACCATGTGTTTCACCGTCAGTTTATTTACAAAATATCAATACAATGCAGCAATTAGTACAACTTTCTGAAGTAAGAATTTTATTTGATATTTGAATAACTAAAGAGAGCATTGATATGTGTTGATTGATGAATAAAAACAGTGGGTTTTCAAAAAAAAAAACCTATGAGATACTGTAAAAACAGTAATAAGAGGAAAGTTTATAGCAATAAGTACCTATATCAAAAAAGCAGAAAAGCTCCAAAGAAATAACTTAACAATACATCTCAATGAGAAAAACAAGAGCAAAACAAACACATAAGTAGTAGAAGAAAAAAATAATAAACAGAGCAGAAATAAATGAAATTGAAACAAAAAAATACAAAAGATCAACAAAAAGTTGTTTTTTTAAAAAGATAAACAGAACTAACATAACTTTAGCAGACTAAAAAAAAGAGAAAAGACACAAATATATAAAATCAGAGATGAAAAAGGAGACATTACAATTGATACTGCAGAAATCCAAAGGATCATTAGAGACTACGATGAGTAAATATATGCTAATAAATTGGAAAACCTAAAAGAAATGGATAAATTCGTAGACACATACAACCTACCAAGATTGAACCAGGAAGAAATCCAAAACCCAAATAAACCAATAACAAATAATGAGATAGAAATAGCAAGTCTCCCATCAAAGAAAAGCCCAGGACCCAATGGCTTCACCACTGAATTCCAAAGAAGAACTAATACCAATCCTACTTAAACTATTCCCAAAAATCGAAGAGGAGGGAATAGTCCAAAACTCATTCTATAAGACCTGTATCATCCTAATATCAAAACCAGACAAAGACACAACAAAGAAAGAAAACTATAGGCCAATATCTTGGATGAACATATATACAAAAATCCTCAACAAAATATTAGCAAATCAAATTCAACAACACATTAAAAAGATTATTCATCATGATCAAATGGGATTCATCCCAGGGATACAAGGATGGTTTAACATATGCAAATCAATCAATATGATACATCATATCAACAGAACAAAAGACAAAAACCATATGATCATTTCAATTGATGTTGAAAAAGCATTTAATAAAATTCAACGTTCCTTCATGATAAAAACTCTTTAAAAAGTGGGTATAGAAAGAACTTACCTCAACATGATAAAAGCCATATATGACCAACCAACAATGAGTATCATACTGAATGAGGAAAAACTGAAAGCCTTTCTTCTAACATGTGGGACAAGACAAGGATACCCACTTTTATCACTGTTATTCAACATAATACTAGAAGTTCTAGCTGAAGCAATCAGATAAGAAAAAGAAATAAAGGGCATTCAAATTGAAAAGGAAGAGGTGAAGTTATCCTTGCTTGCAGATGATATGATCTTGTATCTGGAGAAATCTAAAGACTCTACCCAAAAACTATTAGAACTGATAAATTCAGTAAACTTGTAGGATACAAAATCAACATACAAAAATTAGTAGCATTTCTATATGCCAACAGTAAACAATCTGAAAAAGAAAATAAGAAATTAATCTTATTTATAACAGCTACAAATAAAATAATATATCTAAGAATAAACTTAACGAAAGAAGTGAAAGATCTCTATAATGAAAACTATAAAGCATTGACAAAAGAAATTGAAGAGGACACAAAAAACGGAAAGATACTCCATCCTCATGGATTGAAAGAATCAATATTGTTAAAATGTCCATACTACCCAAAGAAATCTATAGATTCAATGAAATTCCTATCAAAATACCAATGACATTCTTCACAGAAATAGAAAAAAAAATCCTAAAATTTATATGGAACAACAAAAGACCCAGAATGGCCAAAGCCATACTGAGAAAAAAAAAAAAAAAAAAACTAGAGGAATCACATTACCTGATTTCAAATTACAATATACTACAGAGCTTCAGTAACCAAAACACCATGGTACTAGCATAAAAACAGATACATAGACCAATGGAACAGAGTAAAGAACCCAGAAATAAATCCACACATCTGTAGTGAACTTATCTTCAACAAAGGTGCCAAGAACATATAATGGGAAAAGGACAGTCTCTTCAATAATGGGAAAACTGGATATCCATATGCAGAAGAATGAAACTAGGCCCTTATCTCTCACCATATACAAAAATAAAATCAAAATGGATTAAAGACTTAAATGTAAGACCTGAAACTATGAGACTATTAAAGGAAACCATTGTGGAAATGCTTCAGGACATTAGTCTGGGCAAAGACTTCTTGAGTAATAGCCCAAAGCACAGGCAACCAAAGCAAATTTTGGACAAATGGGATCATATCAAGCTAAGAAGCTTCTCCATAGCAAAGGAAACAATCAAGAAAGTGAAGAGACAACCTATGGACTGGGAGAAAATATTTGCAAACTACTCATCCAGCAAGGGATTAATAACTGAAATATATAAGGAGATTCAACAACTCAATAGGAAAAAATCAAATAATCTGATTAAAAAATGGACAAAACATCGGAATAGATATTTCTCAAAAGAAGACATACAAATGGCCAACAGGTATATGAAGAAATGCTAAACATCATTAGTCATAGAGAAATGCAAACCAAAACTACAATGAGATATCATCTCATCCCAGTTAAAATGGCTTTTATCAAAAAGATGGGTAATAATGAATGCTGGCAAGGATGTGGAGAAAGGGGAATCCTCATACATTGCTGGTGGTAATATAAATTAATGCAAACATTATGGAAAACAGGATGGAGGGTCCTCAAAAAACTGAAAATAGAACTAACATATGGCCCAGCAATTCCACTGCTGGATATATAGCCAAAGGAGGGGAATTCAGTATATTGAAAAGATATCTGCATTCCCATGTTTATTGCAGCACTATTCACAATAGCCAAGATTTGGACTCAATCTAGGTGTCCATCAACAGATGAATGGATAAAGAAATTGTGGTACATATACACAGTGGAATGTTATATAGCCACAAAAAGAATGAAATCCTGCCATTTGCAACAAAATAGATGGAACTCGAGAACACTACATTAAGTGAAATAAACCAAGCACAGAAAGACAAATCTCTCATGTTCTCACTCATATGTGGGAGCTAAATCTTAAAAACAATTGATTTAATGGAGACAGAGAATAGAACGATGGTTCCCAGAGGCTAAAAAGGGTAGTGGGGAGGGGGTGAGACTGTGGGGATGGTAAATGGGTGCAAAAAGGTAGTTAGATAGTTTCAGAGAATGAACATCATTTTATAGCACAACAAAATGACCGTAATCAACAATAAGTTAGAGTACACTTTAAAATCACTAAAAGAGTGGAATTGGAATGTTCCTAACACAAAGAAATGACAAATGCCTGAGGTGATGGATGCCCCAATTACCCTGATTTGATTAATTCACATTATATGCCTGTATCAAAACATCACATGTACCCTATAAAGATATACAACTATTATTAACCCATAATAATTTTAAAAATTTAATTAAAAAAAAACTACAAACTAATTTTGCTCAGCACGATGACTATAGAGCCTAACCCCAGGGCTAGACAAGACTTGACTTCATTCAGCATTCAACAAATATTTTTCAAATCCTATTATGTGTCAAGGCACGGTCTAGGTGCTGGGGTTCTATTATGTGTCAAAGCACTGATCTAGGTGCTGGGGCTCCAACAGAGAACAAAAGAGAACAAAAAAACAAAAATTCCTGCCCTTATGAAGTTGATGTTAAGGGAATGTTAACTAGTGTGTTGAAAAATCAAAGAAGAAAAAAAAGAAAAAAGAATGTAAGCTTCCTAAGGGTAAGGTCTTGGAGAATTCTCCTGCATTTTCAACCCTGGTTAATACATAGGCAGAGCACATAAGAAATACTCAACACTTTATCATTTGAATTTGTCTTCTTTGGTTCTCTAATTGCTTCTTTTCTTGCAGGGGAGAGCTACCCAAACAAGATAAGGTTAAATCAGTGACTGCCATAATCCCAGTCCATAAAAATGCCACACTGTATATAGTTCATTTATAGAGATCCTGAGAGACACTGAAGGGCCTTAAGGTGTCCACCTGGTGGTTACATAGTGAATAAATTGTGAACCATATGGGTTTTATTTTGTTTTCAAAATTTTTATTTTGTTTTGTTTTGTGAAGACTGGAGAACCTTATATAACCAGTACTGAATCAAACCCTGATCATGTTAAAGATTTTTTTTTGTCATCTTGTTAGTCATAGAATGAGGAACTCAGTACCACAAGTATAATTGGGGTATCTGACCAAATTTCTTCTTTCTAGAACAGCATTGTCCAACAGAACTTTCAGTGACAACGTAGCTACTGAGCACTTGAAATGTGTCTAGTAATACTGAAGAATTGAATTTTCAATTTTATTTAATTTTGATTAATTTTCATTTAAAAACCATATGGGACAGTGCACTGGGCAGCACAGCTCTAGAAGATGTAACTCTCCTGTGGTTGTCAAGGCTAAAGATCTTTGTAGGACCTTTTATTTATGCTACAATTCTCTTCTCTGAAACTTTTAACATTTGCCTCCCAGTGACATAAATTAAGTGTTGATAAGTCACTTTTCTATGTCATACCTTTTATCAACACATGACTGGCTATGTTCAAGAACTTCAAATATTTTAGAAATACAAGAGGATACTGATTATTTTTTAGGAAACTATGTAAAATTTATTTTGTAACATAGTTGATTGGGAAAATTTTACTGATTAGAGAAATAAATTAATGTTATATTCATTCCCATCTTTTGCTACATATATAAAATATAAGTAAAGAATGAATTAAATTATTTGAAAATCAGAAGTTGGTTATAAGATTGATGTTTATTCAAGCTAATGCTATTGACAAGGGGTAAGAAGAAACCACGATGTCTCTGAGTAAGATGAAGCAAAGCAATGATTCCCAAAATGTTTACACTTAAGAGTCTTCCTTTATCAATCATTAGTCAGACTTCTCAATAATCAAAATGTTAACTAGCAGTCACCGGCAACATTGATCCATTTGAATAGCAAAGAGAAAATACTAGTCAATCCTGAAGAGAGTTGGTTTTCCTCCCCGTAAGAATGTGCCTTCAATATTGTTTTAGTTCTTCAACGAAAAAAAAAAAAACATTCATATTCTTGTCCATTCACACAAACCTCTCAGTGAGCATTATTGTTTTGGGAGGAGGGGGCAGCAAGCAGGGGGCCCAGAATGTTGACAGAACAGATAGGATGTCAGGAGAAGATAGAATGCTGTGCCCTCTCTAACCAGCTGAAGACTCGGCATGATTGTTTTCTTACAAATAATACCTGTGGGTGTTGAAACTGTTCGGGGAATCTATCAAACACACTCTTTCACTTTGCTGCTGTAACTCTATAAAATTTATTCTCATTTCAAAAGAGTCATAGGCAATAATACCTGTAGGTGGTTGAGTAATTTAAAGAACATTTGTCAAGTCTACTTTCACTTACTTTACCAGAACAATTCTATCCTTATTTGGAGGTTTTAAAATACAACATTTTCTATTCAGTTTGATTAGAAATTTCAAAATAAGATACCTTCCTTTAACTAAAGAATTGTCTTCAATTAAATATAAGTAGAGATAATATAACATTAGGATGTCTGAGGATAAAAGTTTGGTCAGAAAATGAAAATAAATTCATGTTATACTCATTTCCATTTTTTATAATTAAAGAAGTAACTCTCACATAGACATATGAAAAGACAAAATATATAAACTGTGTATTAGAAAAAATGCATTAACAATATATGAATGCCAAAGTATTCTTCTCAGAGAAACCTAAAGGCTTAGTTCTATAAACTTATAATCCTTTCCAGATTAGTCAACTTTCCTTATTAAGTCAATCTATATCTATATTAAGTTTACTTGATCTGTGTTAAGTATCATAAAACATATAAATTCAGATTTTCATAAAATATTTTATTACGTAGTCACAAGTGCAGAAGGAGAAAATGTTCAATAATGCTTGGTTTTAAAATGTTTCTATATTAGTTGATTCAAAAAGTATTACAGAATGAAACAATTTAAATAATTTTTTAATTAACCAAGAAAAATAAGGTGATAACTAATATATTTAATATGTTAATAAAGATGAGGACATATTCCTAGACAATCCCCAAATGGAACTCACTTTTCATCAAAATGTTCATAATTACATAAGCAGGAAATGTTTTTCTTTTCATTTAAGTATTAATAAAATGTATTTATTTCAAAATGCCTTTTTCAAAGTAAATTGGCTCTTATTTTTTGAAGGAGTATTTAATATTAATAAAGACAATTTTTTAATTGAAAGGGACCCAATTGAGATGTCAATAAAGCTCAGTTTTTATATAACTGAATTACCCTACAAAGAAAAATCTGTAAGTCCAATTTTTTTTTCAAATTGAGTTATTTAATAAATAGTTTTCATGGTAAAAAGTTCAGTTTTGAGCCAGAGATGCCTATTTGACATTTGGTAGCATAATTCTAAGAGAATTAGAGAAAAATACAGATTTGAAAATTTTCTCCTGACCTAAACAGCTTTATGACATGTCAAATGAAATGTTCCATGAAGATACATGTGTCATGGATAAATGAAGGAAAATAAACAGTATTTCAATATCACTTGTTTTATTCCACTCTCTACTTTTCCCCCCCTCTATTATAATTACCTATGCACAAACTCTAGATGGCAATATTGCACTTACTGTACTTTTGAGAAAATTGTCACAGTCGATCCCCACATACCCTCTTTATCAACATTTTATGTGCCATGGATCTATAGCCTCTTATTATAAGTGTAATGAAGCAGAAGTTATTGAAGCATTTTATTGATTGCTCAGATCACAAGTTTACTGCCATACTGAATTGGCACCTTACTCACTGAAGCAAACTGCTGACACCTTTTTTAAAAAGTGACAACTACATCTATTTCATGACCAGAAATCCATTTTCATCTCTATCAAGACAAGAATGCAATTTTCACTTCATTTAACTGATGTTAGGCCTGTTCAAAGCATGACACTTAGAAAAAGACACAAGTTTAAGGTTCTTAAAATACTTCAAGTAACTAGAATGCAGCTTGGTTTCAGGGAAAAAAAATCAACAATCACTCAAATCTACAAACAGCCTAATATTCTAAAAAATTACTTATCAGAACCTTTAGTAGTTTTCATTTTGAAATGACTATCACATTTTTCACATTTTTAATAGTAAGTTATGTTTATATATTATAGATTTTGTTCCAAGGTTTCAAAAGACATTAAGAAGTTTATTAAAAATTGAAGTATTTTGAGTATTGCCCCAGAAAGGCTAAATCAAGGAAACAGCTCAATTTTTAAAGTATATATAGAAAACAAAATAGAAACATTATTCCTTCTGTAATGTTAGGACCAATATGTGATTTTGATTGGCAGAGGACCTGAAAAGACAAACTTTCAACACTTCTTTTATGAGAAATTAAAATACTAAGATTCCTTTAAAAATACTTTTTGCAATAAACAAATTCTGTCAGCACTAAATGTAATTCAAGCATATTTTGAGCTGAATCAATTCTGAATAGAATTATATCATTATTATTATTATTTCTTGATATTTAATTATCAAATTTATTAAAAGTGTGGGTAAAGTGAGCCAACATTAACGTACACAATTTTTTTTAAACAAAATCTAAGTGCTTTGGCACAGCTTAGTTTAGCATATTAATAAAATATATTTCAAGCTTAAACTGAAAAACCAATATATACTAAAGTTAGATGGTCATTTCCTCATTTAATAATATGCCCACAAAATAAATCTATAATACGTTTCCAATTTAAAAAGTGAAATTTAATTTTGAAATACAAATTCAGTATCTGAGAGTTCTAAACATGATATATCAAATATGGAACTTACAGTATATAACAGCATTCAAAAATTTACCTTGCTTAAATTCATAAACAAAAAGAACCACATATACACAAAATTTTTAAATCACTCAGGCCAAAAATTATATATTACTTAGCAGACTTTCACATTTCCCTGTAGCTTCAGACATAAATAGAAATTGCCAGTGTTTTTGAATACACTGCCAGAGTTTTAAAAATGTCTAAACAATTTAAGAAATATTTGAGAATATTTTTGTTTATTTTGTTTTAAGTAATCAAACCTGCTAAAATTTAATCTAACTTGATCGTTTCTTTTCAAAGTGCTAAAAACTAGGAGTAGGATTAAAAATTCCATCAAATTTTTTAAATTCACAGTTGATGTCTTTTTTTTATGTCTTAACCAACGTAGGGACTAAGACTTTCTTCATAATTAATATGGTGCTTATCAAAATATTATAGATACTAATTTCCTTTGTTTCTCTCTGAACTTCAGAAATGACTATGCAATCCATAACAACTGTTAAACCACATTGTGAACAGCTTTAAATTATTAAAATTGAAAGTTTTTGAGCTCTTTTAAAAACTATATTTAAAGAAAACAGTGTTAAATATACATTCATTATGTTAAAATCTCCAGGAATTTTCTTGGTTGGGGAAAAGAAATCAAAGGAGTATTTAAATTGGAAAGACATTTCCAGAAATGAATGTTTTCCAAAAATCACATTTGTCCTTAACACTGCCCATCAGCCATTCCAAATCATTATTTGTATAGCTGTCTGGCACAGTTCCATGGACTTTCATGCATCTCTACAGTGTTTCTGAACAGACTGACATATTTTGTTTACTGACAGCAACTAAAAGCTCTATGTAAGATCATAAATAAAGAAGATCATGTTTAAAAATCACTAATATCATTTTAAAAGGTAGTGCAGCCTTGTGTTTTGGCCTCTGTTTAGCTGTGTTAGGCCTATGAATGACAGCTTCCCTGTTTGAAGCACACAGAAAGCACAGCCTTCCTCATTCACTGACAGGACTGTGGCCTTTTCACACGTTCCTTCCACAGCAGTGTTTGTCCCCAAACACTAGAACTCGACACAATGGCATTCCTACTTCAACACCCCCACCAACAGCACCACTACATAACAAGAATGCTAATGAGATGGAACAGGCCCTGTCGCTGAAAGTGTTAACTCCATTTCATAGGAATGCATTTATGCTATTTCAAAGATTACCAATTAAATAGATTCTGCTTAGCTCTGAGCAATTTCTAAGATGTTTCCACTTTTAAGGAAATAAATGTGATAAATGTAAGACTAAGTGACTTTATGCTGTCCTAAATATAATATCTCATTTTAATACATACGAATCAGTATATATTTAAGACCACTCTAATGTAGTGTGCTTAATTCAGTTGCATGCTATAATAGCCAAGCTACAGTTAAAAATTGAAAAATGAATAAGTTTGTAAACATAAAACCAGTAGCCCTGACTTTTCTTTTAAAGCTGTATTATCGCAATTTATTTAAAAGACATTTCCTCTAGAAATGACAAAATTAGAAGCCTAAAATCTTTCAACTGACAGCAAAACAGTATGGTTGTTTTTATATGTGATATCAAAAGTGAAATAAATGGAAATGATATCAAGAGTTAATATAATCCTATAAGTTATAAACTTAAATTTGTTAAGGAAATAGGAATCATCATTCACATTCATTTCACCTATCTAAAGATTCCTTAACACAATCTTATATAAAATTAAATAGAAAAATCTATCCCAAAGGTCAAATGAAGTAAATGCAGTTCAAATAAAGCACATTAATGTTTAACAGGGATATCTGCTATGAAATCCTACTCACAAATAAAGATATTGTCAGGCTTAACAACCTAACCACTGATGGCCTGATAACGGTACTAGTAAGTGATTTCTCTAAACATTGCAAATAATTTTAAATTAAGTCATAGTAGGATAATAAAAAAGAAAAAAACTAAAGAATACTTATAATTGAGCATGTAAAAATGCATGGAAATACATAATGGGAAAATTTCTATTTCTTTTTTTTCATTTTTGTATTTTAAAACATTAAAAAGTATCACATTAAAACTTTTGAGTGAAAAGCTTTAAATTATTACCACTTTGTGAAAGGAAAAAGGTTTAGTTAAGAATGAGAAAGAGCCTATGTTTTTAAATATTTTAAAATTTTGCATACTGTTGAAACTCTTACAGATTGGTCAAATAGGCAATTTTAGAGACAATAAGAATGTTAAATTTTGTTCATATTTACATCTAATATTTAATAAAATGTATTTTTCATCAATTTTGAGTCATAAAGAAATTTTTTAAATCAAAGCACTAAGTAATTCTGACAGTATTTTTTTAACAATGCACAAAACTCTTTTAAATCTGGTTACAGCTCTTTATACCTATTTAAATTTTAAATGTTAAGACCATGGAAGAAAAACATGCCATTACTTTCTGAGATGTTTCTTAACTCTAACACTTTACTTCTAATAAAACTTATAAAATGTTTAATTTTGTCTTTAGATTTAATTTAAGCAGTGCTTTTCTTGCATTGGATAATGGTCTTATTTTCTTTATCATTAAATAATTTTAAGCTCTCCAATAAGCAGAACCAAATCATATAATGCCAAATTATTATAATTCAATTCTTCATAATCTACTTTATATCATTATATCTTAAAATTAAATACTTCAGTTAAAATAATTTAATCTAAACACAATAAAAAATTTTTTACTTGTTTTTATATGTGATAGCTTAATAAAGAATGTTAAAATAGGCTTGAATTTTTTTCATATTATTATGAAGTATGATAATTATTAATTATGTTTCTGGGTCCACTGAAATCAATTAATGAAGCAAATCAAACACATTTTACAAATAAAAGTTTCTCATGGGATTATGTTTTTTGCTAGTTCTAGATACCTTAGTACATTTTCTTAGTCAATATAAGTTGCTGTTTTGTGAACCAGACAGCAGGAGGTGCTGTGTGAACACTAAGACCAACATCCCATTCCCACCCCTTTCTCTCTGCACACAGAGAATAATAGCATGAAACTTTCAAAATATTCATTTTTCAGCAGCCTGTGGCCTGAGATAATGAACCCAGTTCTAAACTGGAACCTCCCAGTTCAAAAAGTAAAACCTAGTCCTTGTTTAACATGGCAAAAATGTATACTTCACTTCTTAAAAACCAAGTGCAAAGCGGATTTTAAAAATGTGGGAACTTCATTTTAATTTTATAAACGGCATCAATTATTCTGCTTTACAATGTGAATCCTACTTTAAGGTAAATCAAAAGTCCCTATGCGTGGTTATAAAAATATCAAAGTCTTTATACACATACACATAATTATGAAATGGATACATAGAAATTAAAGGTCGAAACCTAGTTCAACTTGATTCAAATATATTAATTTTATTTTTATACTTTTGGCTCCTGAAACATATAAGTTAAATAAGCATAAATGAATTAAGTTACTTTTGGCATGAAGTTAATTCACAATATCATTTCTCAGAATGTGATTTGTTATATTTTAGCCAAACTTCTATGCAACAATCTGATTTTACACTAGATAAAAAAAAAATAAAAGGGTGAACATTTAAACGTTCAAATGACAGGAACTATTCTTTGTTGTATTTAAAGTAACTGTCTATAGAATTTCCACATAAGGAGTTGCCTTTGCTTTGCAGAGTACACAGCAAGAAAAGATGAGACATATGACATCCTATACCAAAGGATAGATACAATTAGCCCCATTACTGTTGGTTTTAAGATTAGAGAAGAAGCATTTTTGGCTCCCTAATGGGTGCTGAACTCACAAAATACATGTCACAGGTTTTTTTTTTTAATGACACAATGCCAATCATTGCCCCTATACAACCAAGTGCATTTTTAAAACATATAATAAAGCAGTTTTTAAAGAGGGATGACTCACCTGTTTAAAATATTTTTTTGCAGACTTTAATCGTTGGTACAAGGCCAAAAGAACTCCTTGGATGTACATCTTAGCTCCTGAGGGGCTGAAACCTTCTCCCTTAGAGACCCAAAGTGGTCCCCACAAAGATGTGATGGAATTTTGCAGGCATTTTTCAAGCAGAGGAACTATGCGAGAAAACAAGGGAAAAAATTCTTTTGACCCAACCGAAATACACTGCCTGGAACACAGCCCCAATACCAAAGCTAACTCTTAACATCTATTATTTATATCTGACCTGGGTTAAGTCTTAGAGAGGCAATTCCTGCATTACTAGTGGCCACCATGAAGGATGTATTTATATTGAGACACCCCCCCATGCAAGACTCATAAGCTTTGTGAGCACACCTGAATAGTTCTGAAGTGTGCCTAACTAGCTGCACAGAGTGTCATGGTGTGCACTGATTGCCTTATCTTCTCATTTATCACAGATGAGTTGGAACCAACCTTGCTGAAATCTGCTTGCATTGTCCTGATAAAATTGTAAGATCTATGTTGTTTCAGTATATAGCTTCCTGTAGAGGAGTCTATATACCTGAAACATCACGTCTGGAAATTATTCATAAAATATAATCTACACTTTTATAAGTCATCCTATTTGAGCCTTTTCATTGCCATTCCTTAAGTAACCCATAAAACAGGGTGGCAAGACTGTTTAAAAATAAGGGGAAGAATCTTAAGCCAGCATTTTATCATACCTTTTTTTTAAGTTTCTGGAATATAAACTAGTCCAGGATTTAAAATGCTATTCCAGCACGTGTTTTGTAAACAGATAAAAGATATTTACTTGTGGGCCCGTGTTGCAACATCCATATGGACTTGACAGACATGTTTATATGCTTTTTCACACAATTAGCTTATAAAGTCTTTCTAGTGTAAAATAGTCCAATAACATGGCAGCTAGGGAAAATTTTTCAAGATTGAATTTTCGTTTGAAAAGCCAGAAATAAAGAAATAATAAAATCTTAGGCACTCTTGGGAGCCTAGAAATATGAAAGGGAATTTTTTTACTTGATCATTATTTAACGTGTATACATGTGACACAAACATAAACACAAGAAATATCTATATGTCTTGGCTACCTTATTCTGGTGTATATTTCTACTACAAAAAAGGAATTAAGTAGATCATCAGCAAAGAAGAGTCTTCGCCATTGGTTATCTTATATGTTGCATATTTTATGCAGAGATGCCTAGCATAGCAATCTGGAAATTGAATTACAATTAGGTTCAGCTGAGCTGCCGAGAGGCTGAGTTATGCAAATGACCTTTTCTACTGGTATTCTGCTAAATTTTGCTTGTAGTAAAAAAGTTATAAGTTTTATGACACTAAGTTCCACAACTCTCTACCAAAGCACAATTTAAAGTCTGTCTAATATACTCAAATTAAGGAGAATGTTGAAAATAGAGTTTAAGATTTTCTACTACTACAGTATAAATAAATTTTAAAGGAAATTACAACCCAGTGACTATTTACTTGTCAGATGTGTGCATGAAATTCACTCATCTAGCTTGAGAAACTAATTCCTGAAGTTCACCTATCAATTCCATTTTAATACTCTCTTAGAGCAACTGCTTTTCTGTCTAAGTTTTATCATAAATACCTCAAACTTTTAAAAACTTTAGGATTACATATAAAAGATAAAAACTAAATGAGGAACTTATTTTCAGAATTATAACTCTTAAGTCTTTCAAAAATGTATAATGTTAATCAATTTTGATTATAATTTTTTCTAAGGAAACCCAGCTTAAAAATCTGCAGCACTTTGTTTATTGCTACAGCATTCATGTATTACTATGTATTAGATTTTAATTTATACACCTTTAATTGGTACACTCATTAAACCTAGTATACTTTTTGAACATTGAAAGGCACTACATAAAGAGGTGTTAAATTGAAATAAAGTTAAAAAAACTGAGAAGTAGGTGATAAATTTGAATGACTTACATCCTGGAGTCAATCTTGAATTTAAACCTGAGAAAATATTATCAGATTCTCCAGTTTTATTCATCTATGCTTGTCACAAAATAACTTTCAGATTCTTTATGTCAGCCCAAGGGATTCCAAAAAAGCATTTACTAGATCTACTAACAAAACTCTTTTATCAGAGTTTGTACTCTCCATAAGAATTTAAGAAAAAAATGCAGTTTAGAAAAAAATTTAAATTATACCACAATGTAAGCAGTGTCAGAATTGGTATTGGATGGAAAATACCTCCCAGTTCCACATGATTTATATAATTAGGAATACTATGGAAACCAGAAACAGAAAAGCAAAGAAAGCAGTATTCACAAGCAGGTTTTATAAGGGACTTCAGAATCTGCTCTGAACTTGTTGAATAATCTGTTCAGTATTCCAGAATCTCCCTGCTGGAAGCAGGGTCCTCATTATAACCACCACGAGAGCACTAATAAAGGTTAGCCTCTGAACTAGGGATTAGAAGGCTCTTTCTTTGGAAGCTGCAAACTAGTAACTTTGATGATCTTCTTGAAAAGGAAGACAAAGCACACTCCAAGAACAAACAATGTTTCCACTAACTAGGAAGGTACAGAAAACATAAGAAAATGATATGCCTAAGTACTTGGAAAGGAAGTATAAATCAGCCTAATAAGTTATATTGAAAAAAATAAAATGTATTAAGCAGTTAAAGAAATCTCCATTAAAAAAGGAGCCTTGGCCTAAAATGTACTTTTAAAATATAATTGAATAATTCATTTTTTTTTAAAAAACAAGAAGGACTTTTCAACCCCAACTACAGATTTCAATGGATGTGAATTATTTTGTTAAGTGTTTTAGTGGGTATTCATAATACTCTATATCAAATAATAGCATATAAGGTTTCTTAACCAATGGTTTTCTCTCTTTTATGAAGAGTTCTCTTTTTCTCCTTTTCTGAAATAAAACTTTATTCTCATAAAGAAGGCTATTATATAAATACATGCAAGAAAGAGGGCAATGATTTAGAGAGGTCAATGGACATGCTTCAACTTTGGAAAGAGCATAAACCTAGATGTTGCTACAAGCTAGCAAAGCTCATGGTATATACTCAATGAAAAAAGATGCCCAGGGAATGAACTCAGATATTATTTTCTGTGTCCTTCCAAACCATGTGCTTCTCTTTCTTCAAACTGCTACTTAGAAATATTGCTTCAGTCAAGAAGGTTATCTTCTGTTCATTTAATATTTGTGTGCATAATGATACAAAAACATTTCTTTATATTTGGAAGGTCTTTATTAAAGGTATCCTACCTAGTTTCTCCTAGTTACATGATTGTGACAAGCACTTCACTTTTTTTGTATTTTTGGTATTTTCATTTAGTAAGCCCTCAACAATTCATATTAGATAAATAGTTTGGAAATTAATTATCCCCTAAATTTATCAATTATGCATACATTAGTCAAATGAGATTATCCCATTGGGGTCATTTCCACCACTGGAAAGGTGAAAAGTTATATGAATGATTACTTTTAATCTCTTTTGTTTAATCTCATATTATGACTATAAGGCAAATTGAAAATTAATTCAATAATTCCAATGAGTTTAGAGCTAAAACTGAGGATTCTGATAGATCATGTGAGCCTAAAAGAGTAACTTCACTTGACAGAGCTAATACTGAGCATCATGGGCAAGTAGATTATATGACCAAAAGTAGTAGCTATATTAATTTCATAACTATCAATTGATACCTTTCTCACTCATGCTGTTCCATTTTTTTTGCATTTCTTCCTCCTTTTTTCCACTTGTTAATATATTCTTGTCCTCAACAGCTCATATCAAATGTTACCATCTCTGGTAAAATATCCTGAATTATCTAGGAAGAATTAATTCCTCCCTCCTCTATGTTTCCTATAGGATTTTTTATAGTTTTATTTTTTCCATATTGATTTGTATTAATCTGTATATTCTCCCCTCCTACTTTCATCTTCCAGTAAATCCTGAACCCTTTTGGGTTTGAGGTAATAGTGTTTTTTTAGTTTGGTAAAAGCAGTGCTCGATGTCTACCAGATGAATAAATGATACTGCAGATATACTGCAGACAGTCTTTTAGATAAGTTTTAGGACCATGAATACAACTATCTACAGTCATTTGGAAACTGTAACTTTCTATAACAATAAAAATTTGATCAAAATATAATAAATTAACATGAATATACTAGAATTTCAAAGCACATTTAGGAAATATGTAATTGTTTTATTTTAATTTTCCTTATAAAATTATTTTGATGACTAAAGAGAAAAATAAATATAAAAAGAAAACCATAAGACTTGGGAATGAAGCATTAACCAGAAAAGAAAAGGCCAGAGATGGGTATTTTAAAAAGTCCTTGGAAAACTTTTATGTACTTTATCCTACCCTGTCATAAATCATGCTTCTATAGGAAAAGGCAAACAATAAAATTTAAATAACACAGCATTAATATTATATTTATGTCTAAATAACTATTTTAAATAATAAAGGTCATTCCCTCTAAGAATTCCAGATAATGAGTTCAAATGGTAAATAAAAAACTAAACTGTTCAGCCTTCAAGAAGGCCTTATATTAATACCATTTCATCAGCGATAAGAAGCTTGAACTTACTTGGATATATGATGGGAACGGTTTTTGACAAGGAGCCAAAAATCCTTCTAAAGAGAAACCACAAAGCTAATCAAACTTATCAATTAGATTTAGACTGGAATATTCCGTGAAGATCTGTACCTAGAGAATATATATCCCTCTCCAAAAGCCACATCTTACATTAAAAGAGCCACTTTGCATATTCCATTTGAATATACGATGGAAAGCTAAAAAGATCAGGACTTTTTAATCATACATTTTCAAGACACACAGGAAATAATCAAAGGGTTTAATAATCTGCTTCCAATTCGAAATTAAAATTCATGCCAATTAAATATCCAGAACCATAATTTACATAATATTGTAATTTTCACATTTCAGAGTACATGAGACCATGAAAGAAAAGAGCACTGTCCAAAGTACAGTTACCTATAAAGAAACTTCTATATGCTCTTTGGCAGCAAGCTGTGGATTTCAGCCTCAAAAATCCTCAGCTATTGCTAGCAAGACATCATTTAGAAATACATTAAGACATTTGGAAATGTCCCACCAATTCAATTAGAATTTATTTTTTAAAATTGAATTGACCTAAAAGTCTTTTTTGGTCAAAACAAAGTAAGTCCTTAAAAGATACTAAGATGTAACTGCTTCCCAGCCCAGGATGTACGCCGGCATAGAGTTTTGAGCTAGTGCCAAGGTATGTGTATGTCTTAATGCTCCCTATGCAACTTTAGGTAATAGTTGGAAAACTCCTGGTCCCAGATCAACCAGCAGACGCCACTCAAAAGCATAGTCTGCTGGGAAGATTGAATGACGAAGAGCATACTGTCTCCTATGTTGCTTGATTTATATCGGTATATTTTTATTCAAACAAAACTAAACTAACAGCTGCTGTGTATTTTTGTTTACATGCTATATGTCAAATCTTATTGTCCCTAAGGTACTTATGAGAAAAGATTTAGCAGTCATTTTCTTAAATACCGATGCCTACCCAAATTTGGATTTTTCCTCCGCTGAACAAAATGACAAGCACACGATTGCTGTACTTAGAGCAATCTTTCACAGCTGCTTTAGTTTTTCAGTGATCCTATTAAACTGACGGCATATCGCCTGTGGGATCTACAGTGTTATAATACTGCTGTAAGAGACATTGATTTGTATGATAGGATCAAACACAATAGTGATGCATTGAAGGGAAGAATTTCATAGGTCATATTGTTTTTACCTGAGTAGAATTTAATTTAGACATTATGACCTTTACAGGACACCTGGTTATTTTAATTGCTGATGTGTGGAAGAATACTTACATTGGGGTTTAGGAAGTATGAAATCTTAGGAAGTCCCCTCCATTTTGAAAATGCAGGCTGAGTCATGTTTTTTCTTAAACTGAACGAAGTAGCTGTGCATTAAATATGCTGGCACATCTTCTGCTTGAGCAAGTGGACCGAAATGGTGTGAATTGTTAATGCCTTGCTGCTTTGGTTCACGGCTTGTGATTGATCATTTGTAACTATATCTACTCCTTGTTCCATGAAATCAAGTATGGAGTAATGGGTTCATCAGATTTTGGGGTTAAATTGAGAGTGAAGAGGTACTGTGTGTGGAAATAAGAGTTGCCATGTTCAGGGCTGGCCTTGTAACAGCATGGAATCTAAAGGCGATATTCAAAACCACTTCACTCATCATACGCTTACTGATTCTGAATAGGGCCCATTTGCAGGGGACATTTGGTAGTTTTCCAATACGCTTTATGCCTCTTTCTACTTCCACCACCATGCACATCTTTTTTTCATACATCCCCAGTAGCACATTGGTAGAACAGGTCAGCATACACAATTCATTTATTTAAATGACTTGATTTATACAAGTAGAAATAAGCTGGGATTCTATTGTCTGGATCTTTCTTTTCTCCTCAACAAAAGTAATAGTGTGTGTGTTTTTGAAAATACAAGTATCTTGTGAACTCAATTTCTTGAACATCTAAAATGTTTAGTATTTATTAATGATGTAAAATAACTTAATTAGACTGGTATACATACAATTTAAGATTACTTAAAGAAATATTGAGAATTAACTATACCTAGTCTATTTTTATGTGACAATGGTCTATACCAATACATAAAATTAAATGTGTTTGACACGCTTTTGTAAACTTTAAAGCTCTGTACAAAAATTTAAAGTTTTATCTTAGAGTTAGTTTTATAAAGTATAATGCACAGAATTCAATAAATAAATCTAACAAAAGCAAGAAGTAATGTCCTTTAGAAATGTCATCATATAATTACTTTCTGTAATAACTGACATGTTATTTTAGATTATTATTTTTTTATTTATATTACTATCTCAAAAAGTTTAACCCAAATGGGATTAAGTGACATACAAATTAACTTGACCTAGTCAGAAAAAATGTAACAAAAAAAATAGTAAAATTTAGGAACAAAATCAAGTATACAAATCACTTACACATGCAAATAACATTCAAAAGCAAGCTGATTGTAAAATGTCTCAAAATTCTGCTATGTTGTACAGTCACACTAATGTAAATCTAAAAACGTAGCTAATGCTTTTCTTTTTTTCTTTTTTTTTTTTCTTTTTAGGACTCAAAAGTAGACACAACACAAATACCCAGAATAAACACACCTAATTCAAGAGAGACCTAGGAGTCAGTTAATGTGGTTAAAGCAGTTTGGTCTCCTTGAATGCAAATGCTAAGTCAACATATTACTTACATTTACATATTTTATTTAGGATATAAATATATATCTCATGAGAGATTTATATTTTAAATGTGGCACACTAAAAAATGTCTTAATAGTTTCAACAAATATCATGGAGGGTTCCCTTTGACATTTATTCCTCCATGTTTGTTTCACAAAAACAGAATCTTCTATTATTAGCATGTTAAATATTTTTGTCTACTATTCCTTTCTTCTAAAAACTCTTAGGAATGTAACCGAATAGTCAGCCCTCCTTCCATAGATATGGAAGGGAAATATTGACAGTGGAGAATATGTAACAGAGGGAATGGCCTAAAAAAAACAACAAAAATGGTTTTTGTCTCTTTAGAAACTTTTTACTCTTTTTGAGAACTAGGATCTACATCCCTGCCTCACGCCAGCTGTCTTGGGAGGGACAGGGGAATGTCTTTTGTTCTGCGTGCTGCAAGAGATGGCTCAGCTCTGGACCTGGCAGAGGGAGGTCCTGCCTGGAGGTCACAGGATTGTCTTCAGCAGAGATGGGATGGAGATGGCACAATCAGGATGATCAACTGTATTTGAACAGCGATTGTCTGAAGCTGAGAACTCACACTTTAAAAGCTCTATATTTCTGCTTATCATTAGGATGATGACATTTCAGACAGGAGTCTCCATCCTCCTCAGTTACTGACAAATTAATAAATCTCTTTTCCTTCTCAAACCACTTGTTCTCGTTCTTCTGATGTGGACTCAAGGACAAGTGGCAATCTTTCAGTAACGGCAGGAAGAAAAACGATCACGCTCTTTTATATAACTTATACACAGAGAGCTTTGTAAGAAATTGTTTTATACCACGTAGTAACAATTAGGCTGTTTGTTTTCATTGACAATTATGTTTATTACAATGTATTTTATAATTAACTTCTGGGATCATGGACCAGTCCTTAGAATCAGAGTAGGGTTTCAGGTTTTATAGTTCATAGACTGAGAAATAAGAGACATAAAAACTAGAAGACAGAAGACAAACTCAAGGAAAAGGGGAAAAGAGCAAGGACTTGGTTAAAAGATTACATGAAATACTAAAACAAGTTTACCCCAACAAAACCTAGGAGTGATGATCATATCTTCATGAAGATAAAAGAGAGCCTAAGTTTTAGACTTCAAAAAGGAATTTCTGACAGATATTAAAGTCTATGAGTAGATTAGACTGCTTTGTGCATGCTCATATCACACAATTCTGCATTCACATATTAATAAAAGATGACAGTGATCCAATTATAATGGGAGGTCTCCAACTGCCACCAAAAAAACATTTTTTTAAAAAAAATCAAGCCTTAAGAAAATTCTTAATATCCTGTGTAGATTAATAATAAAAATATAAATCAGTGATTACTTAACACTTTGTTTTTGATTCAAGCAACATCCACCCAAGCCTGTGCCTGGAAGTCACTAAGAGATGCTGAGAATATTTCTAAGAAACCCTGGAACCAAGCAAGTCACAGAGCTCAGTTTCAAGGTCTGAAGATTTTTTCTGAACATCTTCCTGTCACAACAGCGCTCTTAATTTTCTGCCTTTGTGTATACCAATTTTTGTGCTAGAGAGATTTAAGAGCCTGATTAATTACTGCCAGCACTTGACATCCTTCTTCAGCAAGAGAGTTAAATTTTTACATCTCCTAAACTTTGAGAAATAAAGGTAAATGGGTAAGGGACTCAAGGATAGAGAGAAGCAAATATACTTAATTCTAAAGAAGAAATTTTATTCATAAACTTGATCTTAATTCCCTGAAAGTTCTAGAATAGATTATAAAATGGTTTGTGAACTCTAAAAAAACAAACAGTAATCGTTAAGACCCAACATGGGGTCATTGACTAGTAAGTAAAAAATTTAACGAACAGAGAGGGAGATTCCTGGGGAAATCAGCTACACGGAGCTTTGAGATTTCCAACACCCAGAATACCAACAGCACCTGGAAAGCAGGTCCCAACAGACTGTGGCTACCATGTATTATCCTTGAGCAAGGTACTGCCAAATCTGTATGTTCCTTCCCACATATAGGGGTATATCTGCAACAAAGTAGGAGATAACACAATGTTTGCAAACCTGCTATTTAAGTCCTCTATTTAGAATTCATATGTCCTTTCTTTTAAACGTTTCTATTTAAAAGTCAAAAAGAAATATATAATTTAGTATCCTAAACCAGGCAAAGGCTCACAGTTTCCTTCCTGAAGAAAGTAATAAAAGGAATCCGAATGAACTCTCTCTCTCTCTCTCTCTCTCTCTCTCTCTCACACACACACACACACACACACACACACACGCACGCACGCACGCACGCGTGCATGCGCGTATTGTCCCTGTATAGTTTGACTGTAGGCGGCAAGCTATACCATTCTGAGTTACCCACCCTTAGCAATGCCATTTCCAAGGCCCAGACTGTCTGGACTATTGCAGAATTCCACATTTGGCAGAATAGGAGCAGTACTAGATATATAAAGGTTCTATTAGGCATTTTTAGAGCATAAAAGAAGGAAGCATTTTGACTAGACTCTCTCAGTGCCAGAATTTTCCACTTGCATCAAAGGAATCCAAGTGCAATGCTGTCCAAAGAAGGGCAGCAACTCTAATTTTAATACTATTTCACTGTGTCTATTCTGTATTATGTAGTTCTAGGCTAAACATGAAATACAGACAAGATTACAAAATCTTCACCCTCAGCTAGCTGAAAGTCTAGGTGAAAGACAGACATTAAACAAATAACTTGCCAAGAAATTGTATTAATTAGTTGTGGTAATTACTATATACAGGATGCTATGAATGTAACAGGGATACTCATCTACAGTGCCTATTTTTATGTATCAGCTTGATAGGACCACGGGGTACCCAGACATTTGGCTGAACAATATTCTGGTTGTGTCTGTGAGAGTGTTTCTGGATGAGATAAACATTTGAATCAGTAGACTGAGCAAAACAGATTTCCCTCCCTAATGTGCATGGGTCTCATTCAATCAAATGAAGACCTTAATAGAACCAAAAAGCTAAGTAACTTGGACTGTAACTATACATGGGTTCTCCTGAGTCTCGAACTTGCCAACTGCAGAGCTTGGGATTGCTCAGTCTCCATAACCATGTGAACCAATTCCTTAAAATAAATTAAGAGAGAGACAGACAGAGATTATAAACAGGTTCCATTTCTATGGGGAATCCTAGCAAATACACCATATTAGACAAGAGAGGAAAGGGGAATAGGAGCAAGACAATATCAGGAAGGTTTCCCAGAAGCAGTATTTAAAGTAAGACCTTAAAATGAATAGGCAATAGCTTGCAGGGAAGATACAGGGTGAGAGATTCCAAGCAGAGGAAACAGATGATAAGGTACTGGGGCATGAAGGAGTGTTTGAGAGACAGAAACAAAGTGACTTAACTGCACAGTGGAAGGGGCCATTAATACTAAGTAAAGATAGAGAATTTGGGCAGGAAGAGAAAATCATGAAGGCCATTCAGGCCATGATAAAGATTTAAGCATTGGTTCAGTATACAAGTTATGGCAGGCTAAAATCATTTTCTAAAATAGTGTTAGTAATGTAATTAAAAGACTTGTGTCTAAGTTGGAGATAAGTGAATTTGTAGACTCATACCCAAATGAACAACCATATCCATGGAGGATTAATATAATCTGACACAAGGAATCTATTAGCATGCTAACAATGTCTGTCTCTAACCATGGCCTAGTCAACATTTTTATGAATAACTTACACAGGATAAAATTGGTATTCATAACAAATTTACAACTGAAAACAAAGATGAGAGAAACTATTAATCCCTGGTGACAGATTAAATATCTGAAAGATCTTGACCAGCTAAATGACTAAATAAAAAGCTTAGAGGTAGAAATTTAGTAGAAATCAATGCATAAAGTTCTGTTCTCCCATCTAAACAGTCAGCAGCACAAGTGCAGGATAAGGGAGAAGTAGTTTAAAAGCAAATTTAACAAAATAGGGGCTTTAGTTGACTATTAATAGAAGTCCAATATAGGTCAATGATATGATGTGTCTAATAGGAATCATAATGCAACTGTAGGTTACATAATGATCTGAAACAAAAATAGAAGGTAGAGCTTTACTCATCATTGATTGGCCTGGAAAATTTTGTATAATTTAGGGCCCCACAAAGAGGAATACTGAAAGAACTAGAAAGAACAGAGAAGACTGATCAGGGTGATGAGGAGTCAGATAAATACTTGGAGAGACTAGGGATATTTAACTTGGAAAAGATTTAAATGACACACATTCAAATATATAAAAGGAAGCCACAGACTAGAAATTAATTTCGGTGCCAATGATAAATATTTAAAAGAATAGATTTCAGTTAGCTAAAAAACAGATTTTTTAAAAAAGAAATTATAGTTGTCAGAAGTGGGACAAGCAGTGACTGGATGGACACATATTGCAGACCATTTAAAGGAGATTCATGAACAAAGTGAGATTTTGGTGATCACCAAAGATCCTTCTGATGCTGAGATCGAAAGTAAATCAATCAATACTATTCTGAAACAGATACTGGATAAGATAGTCATTATCATTTATTTGTATACTGTATTATACATAAATAAATGAGAATCTTCTACCTTTTAATGTTCTATGGAACATAGCAAAATACTAATGAGCGATCACTGAATCACTAGTATCAGTGAGAACTACCAACAAAAAGTAGTTAATAGTGAGTAATTCATTGCAAATTTAATTCAACAAAGAATTGTTTGGAATTTTAACTAATTCATTCATTTAAAAGTATCTTCATCTCTTACTATGTTTTAGGAACTATAACATAAGACAATGCTTAAAAGTTGTTTATTTGAATATTAATCTTTTGAGGATCTACTCTATGTCCAGTTCCATGATAGGTATTAGGACATTTTTGGAGGTTTTTTAGAAGTATAAGATGAAAATTTCTCCTTAGAGATAAGTACCATACACAAAACATAAATACTATATAAGCAAATTTTATGGCATATGGTACAGAAAGAATCAAATGAAGTTATGAAAAGGAGGAATTAATAAACACAATAAAGGAAGATTTAAATAATATTTTAAAACTTTTCAGGCTGATACCTCAATAAAGCTTTGTGAGAGACACAGAGTTGGAGAGCCCAGCTAAGCCATGCCTGAATTCCTGACCCACAAAACTTGAGAAATAATATACATTTGTTGCTTTAAGATGCTAAATTTTGGGATAATTTGTTACACAGCAGTATATAACTAATATACATTTTGGATAAGAGATAATGTAGCATATTTAATTATTATTCAAAATATTTGTTGCCCCTTTGTGAAGGAAAATTATACTTTCCACCTTTTTCAAATCAGATTTAGCCATGTAACTTGCAATGCTTTTCCCATGGAAGGGTTGTACACTCTCACACTGTTGAATTAAGGAGATGGCATGTGACTTACTTTGACATATACTGGTGCAGCTATAGTCAACCCACAAAGACATGTAGCATGAGTAAAAAACAATACCTTTGTATAAGGCACTGAGAGTTCTATAGCAAAATACCACACTGAGAGTTTTGGATTCACATGTTACCACAAATAATATATCCTGACACACAAACCACTGAACTTTGAATAGATGGAGAATAGGAAGATTATCCCAAATGGACATAAAATGGCATAAACAAAGGTAAGGAATCTGGGCACCAAGCAAGTCACTGCACTATTTGGAACATGGAAAGGACTTATCTAGCTACAACAAAAGGCCCATGTTGGGTAGTTGTAAGTTCTGGGTGATTGGATGGACTGGGCAAGATCACATAATGAAGGTTCATGAATGTCAAGATAAACAGTGTGGAGATTGTACTGATATGTAAAGTTTTGAGCAAAAATAAAAATGAAGGGGTATTTTAGGGAGATTACTTTTTGGTAATGCAAAGCATTAAGATTTAGGAATAGAGTTTAGTTGTCTAACCAGTGAAAAAAGAGTATGTGACAATATTTGTGAAGTACAAATAGCTAGCTGTATTTGGTATCTATGGCCACAGTAATGCTGCCCAACAATCACCTCAAAAATCGGCATAAAACAATAAGTGTGTATTTAGTTCATGAATCTGTAAATTAGCCTAGTGATTCTGCTGGTCTTAGCTGGACTTGCTCACATGTCTTGGAATCAACTGGTTTTCAACTGAGCTAGGGTGACCTTGGCTGTGACAACTAGGGCAAATCAGTTCTGCTCTACTTGTCTTTTATTTTTTTTAATAATTTATTAAGATGAAATTCACATAACATAAAATCAACCATTTTAAAGTGAACAACTCAGTGGCATTTAGTAGATTCAAAATGTACAACCACTACCTCTACATAGTTCCAAAACATTCCCATCTTAATGTGTAAAACCACTTACACATTAAGCAGTCTCTCCCCAGATCCCTATTCCCCCAGGTACTGGCAAACACCAATCTGCATTCTGTCTCTCTACATTCATTTATTCTGGATGTTTCAAATAAATGGAATCATACAAAATATTACCTTTTGTGTCTGGCTTCTTTCAGTAAGCATAATATTTCCAATTTTATCCACACTGTAGCATTATCAGTACTTCATTCCTTCTCATGGCAGAATAACATTTTATCCTATGTTTATACCACAATTTGTTTCTATAATCATCCATTCATGGACATTTGGCTTCCACTTTTTAGCTATCATGTATAGTGCTGTTATAATATATATATTGGCTATTATATATAGTGCATGTTAAACTATAAAACTTTATAAAAATTAAAAACATTTGTACCTGTTTTTAATTCTTAAGTGTAAATATCTAGAAGTGGAAATGCAGAGCCTTGTATGTATACTTCAGAGTGGAATTGCAGGGCCAAGTGGTAATTCTATTTATCTTTTGGAAAAACTGTCAAATTGTTCTCCAAAGTGGCTGCAGCAATTTTCATTTCCACAAGCAATGTGTGAGGGTTCCAATTTCTCCACTTCCTCACCAACACTCGTTATTGTGTGTGTGTGTGTGTGTGTGTGTGTGTGTGTGTATTTTATTTTATCCATCCTAGTATATGTGAAATGCGACTTCATTGTGGTTTTCATTTGCATTTCCCTGATGACTAAGTATGTTGCCATTTGTATATCTTCTTCAGAAAAATGTCTGTCTATTCAAGTTCTTTGCCCACTTTTAATTGAGTTGTTTGTCTTTTTGTTGTTGAGTATAAGAGTTCTTGTTTTTTTTAAACCCTATCAATGCAACCCCGATCCCCATCCCAGGACATTTCAGTCTTCATGTAAGAGGAGGCCCAAGTAATCACAAAACACCTGGAAAATAGCCCACCCTGGCAGAAGGGTCCCAGGCTGGGTCACTGTCATGTTGCTCACAGTTAAAAGGACCATCTGCATAGGGGGAGGGGGTAGGCGGCCCTAGTTAGAGTGTAAGAGTTCTTTATATATTCTGGATATTAAATCTTTATCAGATATACGATTGCAAATGTTTTCTCCCATTCTGTAGGTTGTCTTTTTACTTTCTTCATAATAATCCTTGATGCACAAAAATTTTTAAATTTGATAAAGTCCAATTTACTTATCTTTTTTTCTTTTATTGTTCATGCTTTTGGCATTATATCTAAGAATCAACTGCTAATCTAAGGTCATTCAGATTTGCTTCTATGTTTTCTTCTAAGAGTTTTACGGTTTTAGCTCTTATATTTATATTGTTTATCGATTTTGAGTTAATTTTTGTATGTAGTGTGAAGTAAGGGTCCAACTTCAGTCTTTTGCATGTGGATATCCAATTGTAACTGCCCTATTGGTTGAAGAGACAATTTCTCCAGTGAATGGTCTTGACACCTTTATTGAAAGTAAATTGACCATAGATGCATTGATTTATTTCAGGACTCTCAGTTCCACTCCCTTGGTCTATATGCCTGTCTATCCTTATGCCAGAACCACACTGTTTTAATTACTGTAGTTTTACTTGTAGTAAGTTTTAAAATCAGAGACTGTAAGTCCAATGCAAGGAGTTTACAAGGTTAAGGGAATAGTCCTCCACAAGACTGTCCTCATTACAGCCACATGTTTGGGGGTCACCAAGCCACCCTCACTTTTGACTAGCTAGCTAAAAATTCTAGATTTCCCACTACCCTGTCAGGTTCAATAATTCGCTAGACTATCTCACAAAACTCAGTAAAGTCTATACTTACGGGACAAGTTAGTCTGGAATCCTGAGAAATACCGAAGTGATTTTGAAGAGCAAATAACAGAAAAGATTGAGACTTATGAATAAGTCTTGACTGGGTGGCTTCATGCTTTGATGGGGCTTTAAATGTAGGGTTTGGGGTTTTGTCTGTTTGTTTGTTTGTTTGCCTTTTAACCTCAGTGGTGTCTAAGAGCTTATATTGGGCCATGTAGTTAAATATACAGCTTTGTAGTTGTATTTTTACTGAAGGGCCCGTACATAGAGAATAGGGAGATTGGACCTAAATTTTAAATAAGCAAGACCACGTAGAAATTGAGCTTAATGGGTCACAGCAACTAAATGCAGTTGTGATTATTTTCTAACAGCCTTAACCTTCAGAACATGCCAGCTTGGGGCAGGAATACCTTTAGTACATCAGGTGGGATGTGGAGATAGCTTAGCATCCCAGCTGGTCATGCCTGCCCCATTGTGCAGGCTGCTGCTGCTTATTCTTTAACCATTCAGTGAATTTCACCTGAAATTTCAGGCAAGTCTGAAATTGGGATTAGATCATTTTAGGCATTTGAAGGTGGAACAATATTTGCTGGGTTTTGTTTGTGTGTGTTTTGAAGGCAAATCTGTAGGCCAGTACTTAAAACTATAATGGCAGCTGAGTTCTACATGTGCTATAGTGACGTTCTATCTTTAAGTTCTTACTACAGGCCTAGATAGGTAGCATTAGAACTATTGCCCTCAATTCTATTCTTCCTTATGTTATTTTAAACTGCATTCTGGGCCAAAAAGGAAATGTGGATAAGCTTAACCTTAGATTCATGTGGCTTGTTCACAATTTTTTAAAGTAAACTCTACCAACCCAAATTAGCTCTAAATTTGTTTATCACATAAATTTTAACCATGGTTTAAATTTCATAAACCCAAATTTTGGTTTCATCTAAAGAAAGATGGTAGATTTATTACAAAAGGAACACTCTGTCTTTTTCAGTTAAGGTATAGAAACAACTTGAAAAAGTATTATAAACCTAGGAAGCCAGATTTGCTAAATGAATCAAGGAAAAAGTAAAATTGTTCAAAAATATGCATCATTATTATAATCAGAATAGAACTGTGTATGCAAGAAAACAAAATAAAAGAAGACAAGCTGACTTAGCTTGAAGAGGAAAGAGATTGCCTTAGAATAAAGGTAAGCATCTGACCCAAGCATACGTATTTAACAGGTACGAAAAAGAGAAACTGAGATCCTGAAGGCCAGGTACAGGAGATAAATTCAAGTCTAACTACTCTTAAAGAAGTTATTATGAAAGGGAAAAATATTTGATTTGTTACGAAATCAGAAACAGTAACTGGGGCCCAGTGAAACCTAACAGAGGAATAAAAATAAGATCTTGGAGAGCAAACTTAGAACAATCCCTCAGAGGAGATAGAATCCTGAATACTTTGAAGAATTGGTATTCACAATACAAATAAATTTGTAGTAAGCAATAGGGATCTCTTATGAGGATAGGACAATTACACAAAGAATATACATAAAATCTGGACAAATTGGAGAGGAAGATTAGTATAAAATACTTTTTAAAAAGTATTAGATGACCTCTAAAAATTTATGGGCCTAAGATTAAGGAAAGACAAAGCAAGATGAATTATATTACAGGGAATCCATGCAGAACAATACTACATCAAGGACTCCAGATCTGAATTAGATGCTAGACTGTGGGGGAATGCATCCTGAATAGGATTATTTAACTCAGAGAAACGAAAATAGATAAGACTGGTTTGAACAAGAGATGCTATTGACAAACTTAGAACTTATTGACTTCACATATGTCAGTATGAGAGACTCTGCAAGAAAAATATCTAGAGACACATATTAGAAAAATACAAGTATGGACCAGAAAGCAAAGGAAAATAAAATAAAGACGGTGCTCAACTATGACAAACAATGCTAACCCCAAGTGTCTTAGAAAAGGGAACTTTTCTGAAAGAAACAGGTATAACAGTAGAAGCAAACCTCAGAGGCAAATATTGAATATTGCAGAAAAAGAAGTGCCAGAGAGACATTCACTCAAGACCAGGAGCATTCAAACCCTGAGGAAATACCATGTTTTCAGAAGGAAATGGCAGCAGTGTTGGTCCTCACTGGGATCTTATGTACATGAGCCTCAGAAACATGAATAGCTGCTTCAGTTTGGAAATCCACCAAAAGTTTTCTCCAATTGGAACCAATGTGGAAATGAGGGGGAAGTTGTCCCCTGAAGCAGGTTTCTTAGGCTTAAATAATTCCATAAGCAGAGGCTTTTATAGCAGCCATTGTGATCCAGGATTGAAAATGCCACTCCTAAAACAAGGTGGATGCTATACCACTAGACAGTGACCACCCTCATCTCTGTATGGGGTCCAGAAGCACAGATTCAGAAAAAGACAAGAACATTAAATGTTAAAGTATTTGGAATACTTTAAATAAGAAAAAAACAATACCTCAAGTAAGTCTTTTTGACTGGTGCTGCCATCAATGCAAATTTCCAAATGCTGTAAGAATGGAACTCTTTTAGAACCCTCTTTGAGAATAATATTAACAGTAATAATGATGATAGTTAATTTTATACAATGTTTACCAAGTGTCAGATACTTGTTCTAAGGACTCTACATATAATTCATTTAATACTTACAACAACCTATTAAAGTAAATAATATAATTCCTATATTACAGTTAAGGAAACTGACTCTCCAAGAAGATAAGTAACCTGATCAAGGTCATACAGTAAGTGGCATAACTGGAATTTGAATTCTGGTTCCAAAATCAGAGCACTTAACCAACATTTTAGGCAGTCTCTTTGAAACAGGAGACAGTGTGCACTGGTCAATTTTTCCATCAAGATACTGTAAATACACGATACCATAACTAATGCCTTAGTGGGAGATTGCTTCTCAGCAAGTTATATCACAGGTCATAGACCCTGGTCGATAGCATAGACTGACTGGCATCTTGGAAATACTGATATGAAGAACATTTTATCCTCTCTGCCTTCCTTCACATAGTCTCTTTTATGGTCTTTGGCAACAGTCATGTGGGTTTAGATTACGCCAAACATAGGGTCCTGGAAACATTATTTTGCATGAAATAGACACATTTACTTGGACTGGCTTCTGTTTTGAATGTGCTGGGTGTGGTGTTGATGTTTGATAATCATTTTGTTTGGTTGGAAGCAAGGCACATGAAAATGTTGGCGTAGACCTAATTCAACTTCTGAGGTCCTGAGGGATGACACCCACTCCAGGAGCCCAGACGGTAACTGCTGGAGACATCCCAGCTCAAATCAGGCATCCAGAAGCCATCTGGCTGACACCGGGAAGAATAAAAATTAGGAATTGAATTTCTTTGCACTTAAACTTGAGGAGTTTGAACTTTGATTGAATTTTAACTAAAAAATATAAGATAAATTGATTTTGAAATTCATTTCTGTGTGGACTTAATTCTGGATTTTAATTTCTTTGGAATTTTATTCTTCGAATTTTAATTTCTCCACCAAAGTTGATAATGGGCAAGGGTCAACATTCAAGTTTGGAGCGTCTGTATGTCATTGGAATTTTATGATTGAAATATGTTAATTCTGTATTTAATCTCATTGTAGAATCTCTGAAGAACATGTCAGAAAATATATAGCTATTTTGGACGGTTTTACTGGGCATAACTTGCGGTGGGAAATGGAATAGGAAGTGAACATTTGGTGTGTCACAGAATGGCCTTGGAGTCAATTTAACTAATGTACTATTCTAACTTATTTCAGAACCACTGGGGTAAATGTAATACTACCCACTATGATCTAGAAGGATCCACAAAGGAGCAGAATATCATTATTGGACTAGCAGCCTCAAAAAGGTCCTAAGAGACTGAGGATCTCTTCTTCCCTCAAGAGAGTGAGTGAATTCTCTCGTTCACCGTAATGCAATAATTATGACAAAGAACTTTAGACATCAAATTTGTGGGATTTTAGGATGTGTGGGATTGTTATCAAACAACTCCCTCAAAATCGGATACTAACTACATCTGTCTGCTACTGTTAAATTCTTCTTTAACATCAAATAGCTCATATATGATTAGTGAATAGGGAAATGATGTCAAAATGATATGGAAGTTTGGTTAGTGAATACGTGCTTTTTCCTAAGTAAAAGAAACCAAAAGAGTAGGAATAAAATTCTATCCTTTAGCAGGAAAGAAAAAAGCCCTTAGCTTGGCTGCTGTACTGGAGTTCCCATCCCAGAAAGGTGCACCCCTGGCCTTACATGACTCACTGACTGTGGGACTTTTATTTCTCCTGTGTCATTCTTAAAAGAAGTCCCACTGCCTCAAACTTCCACTTCACTTTCATCTGCATTGTCTCACACGCTTTTGTTTTTGTGCAGCTTTAACATCCTCTGAAGCAGCACTCTAAGATGCTTGCCCAAGCTGTTTACATTGTCTGCTAAGTTAACTGTTATTTTAGCTAGTGTTGTGGTTTTAAAGGTGATTTTGAATGGTCTTCCTCAACCTTATTTTTCCCATAGCTATTATTTTGGTGGTCATGATTTTGCAGAATGCATTTTTCAAGCATCCAGTCAGCCCTCTCTATCTGCAGGTCCCACATCCCTACATTCAAACAAGCTCAGATGGAAAGTATTTAAAAAATAAAAAATAACACAATAAAAATAAAAAAAATTTAAAAAACAATATACTGTAACAACTTTTTACATAGCATTTACATTGTATTAGATATTTTAAGTAATCTAGAGATGATTTAAAGTACACATGAGGATATAGGTTACATATAAATACTACTCTATTTTATATAAGGGACTTGAGCATCCATGGATTTTGATATGGAGGATCCTGTAACCAATCCTCCACAGATACCAAGGAATAGCTATATTATGTACCAGCATGTTGACCATCTAAGGAATATGGTATCTACACAAAGTAGGTATACTCCCTTCTGCTATAGAAAGGATAGCTCTATACAGGAGTCATAACAAAAGTGCTTTTCCATGTGAACCAACATAAATTTTCTTGTTAAAATCCTTTATGGTTTAGAAATCTAAATCTGATCAGTTTTTCAAAGGTTTTACTAGACTTTTCAAAGCAAAAGTAGTTTAATGTCATGTCAATGTGCTCATTTCTCATAGGACAGGAGGAAAATTTGAAAGTATATCTAATTCCAAAACGGAAGCAACAGATAGGACAAAAATTTTTACTTTGTGTATTAGTTGTTTTTATTCCTTCATACAATTACACTTCTAATCTGTGCTTATAAATATAAATTAATTTACATGATCTTAACATTAGACATTATTAAATGACTTTTTCTTACCTGATTCAAAGCAAGCAAAAAAAGAGAGTCACACATCAAACCGAAAGAGTATCAGTGTTGATTTATTTAAATTAAAAGATAGCCTTCACATAACACTTGACCTTTCCTAAGTTGAGGTTCAGAAGGAAGACCATCAAACATAAAAATTTAAGGATCCCAATCATTTGATGCACGAAATTGTAATAACAAACAAAGAAAAAAGAAATTTAAAAACCTAATGTTAAGTGACTAGGGTGCTACAGACTGGAAGTTCTTCCAACAGGATTAGCTCTTTTAAGTATTTTAAGTGCAGTGAACTTGTAATGCTTCCACAGGTTAGTAGTCGCATAGGCTAATTTCAGCTGGCATATGCTTTTATAAGTACGCAAAAACACAGGGCAAGGCATGCATTAAAATGGGATAATAGCACATTTCTGGGACATGTGAAACATGAGGCATGAATCCAAATGCCTCTGGCATCCATGAAGTATGCCTCAGAGTCAATGATTTTCTGTTTTGATAAGTAATTCTGTTATACCATATTTGGGAGGGGGGAAAGTCAACTTTCTAAATATAAATCTTTTATCTTAATCAAGGTTCCTTATAGTTTCAATTCTACCAGTTTACTTGAATGCAATTTTTTAATTCCAGGCAGCCTGGAAATAATTCAAGGGTAGATAGGGTCCTAAGAAAATGTGTTGATTATTTTTTTATTAATGCAAATTTAAGAGTAATTATAAAATATTGTTGATCATAAAGAAAATGTTATTTAGTGCAATGGAAGAGGAGACAAAAATGCAAGAAAGGAAGAAATCAACTTTAAGAATAATACTCTTACTGCCCTCCAAAAAAGACCAAAAGGAAGGACTCCTTACACATGCTTTACAGGTAAATAACTTTTTCTAATCCTTCTAGATAATGGGTGGGCATCTATCTACAGGAGCTTTGAAATTGTCAGAAGGAAACTCTTACTAAAATGACAAATAATTATCATATCTAATAGAAACATTAAAAATGATAAGAAAAAGACACTTTCTAAATATGCATACACATATTACAATCCTTAGCCAAAAAATTTGAGTTATAAACTGTAAGTACCAAAATGTCATAGTTATCATTCAATAAGTATTAATTATGATAAATCAAGGAAATAGTCTGCTTTTATACAAGTGAGAAAATTGAGAAAAAATCAAAGTATATAATGTAGCCACACCCCAAAATCACTCTGGTTGTCTGAACCTAGTCTTGCAGCTAAAGGCATGTTATTTAATATCTTGGTCCTCCTCATACATGGAGTTAAAGTTTAGATGAAGTGATAGGATCATCTCAATAGCACATTTAAATTCACAAATGTGGAATTCATGGTATTTTTGTTCTCAGGTACTAACAAAACAGAACCTTTAGAGATATAGATGGATATCTCATCTTTTGACAATACATACAATGAAATTGTTTTAAAGCATATTTCATAACATTTTTTGTCTGAATATGAACTCATTTTCATAGTGTAACATTGGAAGCAACTGAATGTCTAAGAGTAGACAGTTTAATTCATTCATGTCATTATGAGTGTGAGTGTCAGTTATGTCCCAGGCACTGTGCTAATTACTGGTATTACAACGAAGATAGTCTCTGTTCTTGCCCTCGTGTATGTTACATTCTGGTCAAAAGACAGATCATTTGGGAGCATGATATAAAATTACTTCATACATCCAAGTACTATTGATTGAGTATATTATGGTCACTGTTCCCAGAAGTTTGTAGTTTGGTAGGAGAGGGGCACACACACACATAGAGTAACAAAATAATAAAATAATTACAGCCTATATCGAATGTATTAGGAAAACAAATACAGTGCTGTGATAGATGAGGGGGTGGGGGAGTGAGAGAGAGAGAAAGAGAGAGAGAAAGAGAACATAAAGTACAATGGTTAAAAGTGCTGATCCTGGAACTAGACTGCCTAGGTTTGAATCCCAACTCTACTACTTCCTAGTTGTGTGACTCAGTTACTGTAGGAAATAGGAACTGAAACCTTTACTAAAGATGCTTGAAAAGCAAATTCCAAAACAGGAGAGAGAAGTATCAGGAGAAGAAACTGGAGTTTCATCTGTGGCTTGAGACAAAAAAAGAGAGTGGAACACATTGACTGACATTAGCATGCAAACCATCCTTGTTTTCTAATACTCTAAGTAATTAACACAGTTTCTAAGCAATTAATACAGTTTCCCTGAGAACCAAATGAGTTAATATTTGTGATGAGTTTAGAACAGCGCCTGACCCAGAATAATTACCATATACCAGCAGAATTGATAATGCAGGGACCTAGTATGTGTATTTCTCTACGGTCAAATTAATTCCAAATCTGACTATTCCTTGATAAAGGATGTATACATGGAGGTACAAACTAATTGTTCTCACCTCTTCCCCAAACTCTGCTTTCAGTGACTTAAAACATTCCCTGTCCCCCCGGCCGGCCCCCTGCCTACATCTCTATATTCAATGGTAGCTTGAGATCAGCCATGGTAGGAGCATTTACACCATGAAATTAGTAATTTAGTAGAGTAAGGGGTTGTTGGAGTTCTTCCTAGTGCTTTCAAACTGATCTATATCTAGTGTATATATATGTGACATTTCTTAACTTTTGAATAACTTCTAGAAGTTGATCAAAACATTTTTAAAATCTCTATCTGATCAGACAGTAGCACAATTTCTCATTTTTCTCTTTAGAAAGCTGTATCCTATACAAATTAGCTGTTAAAATTAAAACTACAGTGAGATACCATCTTACCCCAGTAAGAATGGCCATTATTAAAAAGTCAGAAAACAATTGATGTTGACATGGATGCAGTGAAAAGGGAACCCTTACATATTGTTGGTAGGAATGCAAATGAGTACAACCTCTATGGAAAACAGTATAGAGATTTCTCAGAGAACTAAAAGTAGACTCACCATTTGATCCAGTATCTCACTATTGGGTGAGACACATATATACATATATATGTATATATATACACCATGGAATACTACTCAGTCATAAAAAAGAATTAAATTATGCGTTTTGCAGTAACTTGGATGGAACTGGATGCCATTACCCTAAGTAACTCTGGAACAAAAAACTAAATACTATATGTTCTCACTTATAAGTGGCAGCTAAGCTATGAGTACACAGAGGCATACAGAGACTCAAAAGCGGGGAGGGTATAATGGATATTAGAGACTCAAAAGGGGGGAGTGTGAGATGGTAATGAGGGATGAAAATTATCTTCTGGGTACAATGCACATTATTTGGATAATAGGTACACTAAAAGTCCAGATTTCACCACTATACAACACATTCACGTAACTGAAAACCACTTGTACCCCTAAATCTGTTGGAATAAAATAAAAATAAAAAGTCAAAAAAAAAATAAATTGGCTGTTAAATTTCAAAAATGTATTAATTACTTTTATTTAATTAGTTATGGTTTCCTAAGATTAAAATGCCCATCAATTTTTTTAAAAAAATCCAAACTTATGCTAAAATAAAAGATTCCTAAAACCTTAATGCCCTTTCATGATTTCCCTTCGTATAATATCATATATATCCATATTATAATTAAACTCTGCTTTATTATATCTCTTTGCTTTTAAATGTTTAAAGTAAAAACAAAGTTATACAAATGGCTTTCAAAATGTTATCATATGGTTTACAGAATCTTTGCCACTTACCTTTTGAAATATCTTTAATTTTTCTGCCATACAAATCATAAAGATATCTGGCTGGTGAATTTAGATTCATTCTCATTGTACAAGTATCTAAAACCTACACAGGAAAAATAATTTATTATGGTAAGCGCTGGTTAAACTGAATATACATTTAAAGTCCTTCCTATACTACATAGCTATTAAAATTATAAAATAAAACTTGATAATTTATAAAATGTTTCTAATATATAAAATGAAAAAGCAGTTAAAAGTGTTGGATCCCAACTGTACTTTAAAACACACACACACAAGTATTGATAATAAAGAGAGAAAGAAAGAAAGAAAATTAAATAGTGGTTATCCATTCTTTAATAAATGGTAGAATTTTAGAACTCTGAAAGAGTTTTATATTATTCTTGTTTCTTTGTATATTTTCCATTTATTTTACAATGGAAGGATATTATTTTCTAAATTATATTTTAAGGTACTTTTTTTAGTTTTAAATTCTTTCCAAATATCCTAAATAAATTATAAATATAGTCTGATCACAGTTCACCTTAATAACTAAAAATTGGACTTAATAATCACATTTCAAGGTTTTCCATGAGTATGAGTCTCAATGACTTGACCATTAATGGTTTCTAATATGCTCTTTTTTCAATATTTTGATATCTTGACCTGTTCTTGTTATTTACATGTATCCCTTTGAACCCACTGTGACAATCATCTTTCTAACTTCAAGGAAGACTTAAACATGCATGAGTTGGAAAGAAAGTTCTACTCATGAAGTGAGGAAAATTGAAGGAACAGAGGGGGTTGGGGAAGTCTCAGGTAATCTGAGACAGGTGTTACTAGGTTTTGAGAAGTGATTCCCAAAACATGAAACTCACTATATTCATCTAAAATTAAAAAATATATTCCAAATCCAAGTTGAAAGTATTCTGTCATCCATTTTTACTACTCATAGCTATGATATTTCTTACCCATAACCAGAACTACTACTGAAGGACAATGTTAATTATATGATTATCAATATAGTAAAAAGAACATCTTTCAATCGCTGATATTTCCCCATCTCCATTTTTGCCTACTTCTATCTCTACTTTATAATTGGAGCCTATAATCCTAGTGCTAGCTCAACCAGTTCATTTGTCTTGTGACAATGGACATATTTAAACAGTTTCATCTTTATACAGAAGCACAGTTGTACTTTCAGTCTGCAGTACAACTTTCAAACACTGTGACTGATTTCGCTTATCTACTTGCTGTATCAAAAGATGTGTTGAATTTTAAAGGCAAATATTTAACTGACAAATTTAATTTAACAAATTGGCCTTTATTGGACTATATAAACCAGAGGTTCTCAGCCTTTCCTCTGCTCCTATCCATGACTAATAAAATTCCCATGTGCCATACTTCCATGGGCATTCAGAAGGTTGTATGGGTCTTCTGCACACTAGCTGCAATTCAGAGTATCGGGCAATTCTTCAGAAACTATGTATTGCTGCTGTTTTTCTCGAAATCAAGAAAGCATACCTTTTCATTGTTAATAACATTATGGGAATAATCTTGAACTCTCTTATTTATGAGGAAAAGATCAGTCACAACATCAATATTTTATCTAGTTAAATAACACAGTACTCTCAATGTACTTTACTAGTGACTGTAAACACTATCATGTGGAGCAAATTCATGGACCTCTACTCTGCCTGTATGGAGTGTGTAAATGCAAGAGTTCACTTCCTGACCAATGCCATGCATGTGTCTTCACAATACAGACACAATGCTTCCTAACTTGAAATGGCTGCTCTAATATCACTGTTTCTACCTTTCTCCAGCCCTCTTGCCCATGTGTAAGGTAATAAGGTAATAACCCTTGTGACTCTCTAAATGTTTCTCTCCCTGCCTTCCCTTTCACTCCCTTGGATCAATTTCTTCAGCGACTATTGCACACAAGTTTACCTAGGACTACCACTCATGGATTGAAATTTTTACTAAAGATGCCTGGAAAGCAGTGTTTAAAATATAAGAGAGAAGTAGCAGGAAAACAAACGAGTTCGGTCTGTGGCTTGAAACAGAAAAGGAGAGTGGAACACATTGACTGACATTGGCAAGAAATCCATCCTTGTTTTTCTTTTTTGATACTCCAAGTAATTAACAGTTTGTTTTTGACTAGCGGAATCCTCATATTGGTCACTTTCTTCCATGTGACTTTGTGCCCAAAGATTATGCTTTCACTATTGCCACCACCACCACTTTCAATAACAGAATACTGAAGGGAGACAATTCAGTACAAATTCCTCCTTAGCCAATCACCTCTGAATACTATTAAGAATCTACGGTTGGTCCCACAGACCCTGAGGAAGAGGGAGTCTCCCTTTACATTCCCCACATTCTTTTCCTTTCCATTCTTTATGTTCAGTTCTCAATTTCTTAATATTATAAATCTATTACTGTATTTATTTATTAGTACAATGAACTCCTTTGGTACAAATTTATTCCCTAATTACTAGTAAAAGTTCAAATATCTAAATAGCCTCCAAAGTTATACTTTAACAATTAAACTAAGTAAAAATATGAACTATTGGAAAATAGTCCCATTTAATTCAACCAAAAGTTCAAATTTTTTTTTTTTTTTTTTGAGACAGAGTCTCACTTTGTCATCCAGGCTGGAAGTTCAGTGGCATAATCATAGCTCATTACAGCCTGAACTCCTGGGCTCAAAGGATCCTTCAACCTCAGCCTCCCAATTAGCTGGGACTACAGGCACGTGCACCATGCCAGGCTATTTTTTTTTTTTTTTTTTTAGAGATGAGATCTTGCTATGTTGCCAAGGCTGGTCTTGAACTCCTGGCCCCAAGAGATCCTTCTGCCTCAGTCACCCAAAGTGCTGGGATTAGCAGGTGTAAGCCAACAGACCCAGCCATATATTTCAGTGATTTTAAAAAATCATTTCAAACATTGCTGCCTCTACATCTTTAAAAAATCTAATAACATCACTTTATAAATCAAAAATTACTCTTTTCATTGAACTAAAACATCATTAAAAATGTTTGTGCAAGCCAAGTCTTAAGAAATAAATGTGTTTAAAAACTTACATTAGAAAATCAGATACTAAAAATTAATAATACATCAGCAACACTCATTCCTTCCTACTTGCAAAATGAAAAATTCTTGCAATGTTTAAGCAATGCCATTCTTTAGCAATCATTTTCTCATAGTAAATTATCAATGATATGAATTAGTATCAATGTAAATTTCTGTCAAAAGCCCTGAAATGAAGCTTCTACTAGTAAGATCATTCGCGTAATTCATAATGAAAAATACTTAATGGTGCCATCTTGCTGTAATATAAAGGTTAATTAAAATAGCATTTCAACTAATCTGTACCTGTTAAACTTAAAATAATTACTTATACAATCCACATTTTGTTAATTGCTTACAGCTTAGGTTATAGAGAACTCTTCTGATACTAAAGTTTAAAATCATTATGCTGTAAAACTAAAATCTTCTTGACACGTACTTGGGAAGAGATATTCCACAATCTTTTTAGTTTGATCTACTGTTTACTGTTCTGGGAGTCATCTCCACTCCCAGGCACATCTGGTAGAGTTTGCAGCTCATGGAATGGCCACCACATAAGTGGTACGGTTACATAGTCTACAACCTGTGGGTTGCCACTACCTCAGTTCAGGTGAGACAGTATGCTTAGACCAACATCGTCACAAGAGCCACAAGAGCCAGGTCAACAAGCCATCAGACCTGACAATGTCAGTCCTCCTCAAAGATAGAGAACCTTGAAACCTTATAACATGTTTTTATGAGCCAATGCCCAGAAGCATAACCCCTAATTTGCACTCACCAACACATTCTCTTCAAAAGATCCTCTACTGCAGGGGTCAGCACACTATAGCCTGACAGCCAATGCTGGCCCACAGCCTGTTTCTATATGGCCTATGGGCTAAATTTGCACATTTTTATTTCTTAAAAAAGTATTCAAAAGAAGAATAACATTTTGTGATATGTGAAAATTATATGAAATTCAAATGTGAGTGCCCATAAATAAAGTCTTCTTGGAAAACAGTCACACTTGATCATTTACGTATTTTCTATGACTGCTTTTGTACTATAGAAGTAGAATTGAAATGTTTACTACAGAGACCTTGTAGCCTGAAAAAAAAATTTTACTATTTGGTCTTTTACAGAAAAAGTTTGCATACTCTGGTATACTGCATCATCGTTCACATAAATTTCTATATTTCCCTTCCTGGATAAATTAGCCTCAGCTCCTTTATCCATTTCTAAAACCATTCCATTGTATACTCTGAAAAGGCCTCCCCTGATCAACAAACTTGACTAGATTTTCAACCTCTTAAAAGAAACCAGGCTTTCCCCTTAGTTCACTGATTTTCTCAGAGCCCTCCCCAGAGGTGGGATTTTATTCTCTCATATTACACAGTGTCAAGTTTGGAAAGTGGTGTTACAATGCTATTTCAACATAATTTCTCCCCAACCCTCTTACTGAACAAACAAAACAAACATACCCTTTCTCTACCTTCCCCTATCCCCAGGACTCTGATGTTCAAGCATACCATCTTCTCTCACTCCAGTCATTCTTTCTCATTCCTGAATAACTTTGGCCACACATAGCTTGCAAAATCCTAATTCTGCTTAACCCTTACTTTCCACTCTCTGGGCACACTGAAAAGCCTGGTGCTGCTGGAGAAAGTCATACAACTAAACACATCAACATTACTATTATTCATGATTACCAACCTCCATGGTCCCTCAATACTGCCCAGTCACTTCTATTTCATTTGTTTGGTCAAATCGCTCTCCCATTTTCCACAATGAGTATTTCCAACCATCTCTGATCTGCTTGTCTCCACCATTTCTCCTTCCCTAAATCCCTCCTCACTTTCAGCAGATGACATGACCTCCTACATCAGAAAGAAAACTGAAGCCTTATTTTCCCACTATCAAAGCTACAAGCCTATTTACTTCTAAAACTATCCACTCTTTTTCCCTCTAGTTACATTACAGAAGTCCTTGCTGTTATCTGAGGCCAATATTCCACTTATGCTTTCAATTATGCCCACTCTCAGCTTTCAAAGCAGTGTATACTATCCACCATTTGTTTTCTCTCTTGTATATTCAACTTCTCCTTCTCAACTAAATTTTTACAACTGATATTCAAACATAATCATCTTTCCTATCTTAAAAATTAAATCTCCCCCTTACCCGATACCTTCCTCTAGCTACTCCTCTCTTGCACAGCTAAATGTCTTAAAAGATTTGTCCATGCTCTCTGTTTCTATTTCCTTTCTTCCCACTCGTTCTTAGGCCATCGGAGTCAGGTTTTTTTTGCCATAAGTTTACTGAAATAATTCTCACAAAGAATACCAGTGACTACTACATTGATGAATCCAAAGGAGATTTTTTTAGTCCTTACTTATTTTAACCATTTAGCATCATTTGACCACTTCCTCTTTCTTTAAACGCTCTTTTCCCTTGAATTCTGAGATATAATAATCCACTAACTTTTCTCCTGCTTTCTCCTATATTCTTCATAGGCTCATGCCCCTGTATTCATTCACTGGGGTTTATCAAGATAAGCCCTTCTGTCTCACTCTAACAATAATTAATAATAAATAAATACATACCCAAATAAAATTTTAAAAAAGAAATCAGGTAGCATAAGTCTTTCAAATTTGTTCTTTTTAAAAACTGATTTGGCTATGCTAATTCCTTTGCAGTTCCACATAAATTTTAGAAATAGTTTGCCAGTTTATTCCCTTTCCCTCAAAGAAAAAGCCTGCTGGAATTTGTATGAGTATTGTGCTGACTCTACAGGTTGATTTGCAGAAAATACAATTTTTGTATCTGACATCTTAATACTGTTGAATTTTCCAGCCCATGAGCATGGGCTTGGGCATTCTTTAATTTCTTTCAGCAATTATTTGTTTTCACTGCATAGATCTTGCACATATTGTGTTAAATGAATAAGTACTTCATATCTTTGGGTGCTATGATATTCGATTTTTTAATTTCATTTTTTAATTGTCACTAGCATATAGAAGTATACTAAGCTTGTATCCTACAACCTTGCTGAATTTATTCCTTGGTTCTACTAGCTTTTATGTAGATTCTCTATGATGTTTTATGTTCTTATCATGCTGTTTATAAATAGAAGTTTTATTTCTTCCTTTCAAACTTATAGACTTTTTATTACTTTTTTCTCGCCTTATTACACAGGGTAGTGCCCTCAAATAGCATGTTAAGTTGAAATGGTAAGAGAGAACATCTTTTCCTTGTTCCGATCTTAGGGGAAGATAGTTCAGTTTTGCATCATTAATTGTGAAGTTAAATTGGTGTCTGGTAGACATTTTTGGCCAGATTGAAAACGTTTCCTTCTATTCCAACTTTGCTTTTTTTCATAAATATTAAATTTTGTCAAATTTTTTTAATATCTATTGAAATAAACATACAGTTTTTCTTATATTTTCTTAAGATAGTAAACTACATTGATTAAGTTTTTATTGTTAAAATAACTTTGTATTCCTGGGATAAAATCCACTTGGTCCTGATGTGTTACTGTTGGATTTGATTTGTTAATTTTGGGGTTTTTTTGTTTTGTTTTCTTGAGATAGAGTCTCACTCTGTGGCCCAGGCTAGAGTGCAGTGCCATCATCAGAGCTCACTGCAATCGAAGACTCCTGGGCTCAAGCGATCCCCCGCCTCAGCCTCCCAAGTAGCTTGGACTACAGGCATGTGCCACACCTGGCTAATTTTTCTATTTTTTATAGAGACTGGGGTCTTGCTCTTTCCCAGGCTGCTCTCGAACTCCTGGCCTCAAGTGACCCTCCTTCCTTGGTCTCCCAAAGTGCTAGTATTACAGGCCTGAGCTACAGCACCTGGCCTGATTCATTAATATTTTATGGAGGAATTTTGCATCTATGATCAGGAGGCTATTGATATGTATTTTTCTTTCCTAGCAATGTCTTTACTATGCTAGTCTCATCAAATGAAAAGGGGAAGTTTTCCTTCTTTGTCTGTTTTCTAAAAGGTTTGTATACAACTGATACTATTTCTTCTTTTAAAGTTTGATAGAATTCACCAATGAAATCATTTGGACCTGGAGTTTTTTTTTTTCCTTTTTTGGAAAGTTTATAATTATAAATTGAATTTTTTTAATAGACATAGGGATTTTGAGATTTTTAATTTTCTTCTGTGTCAGTTTTGGTAATTCATGTCTTTCTAGGAATTCCTCCATTTCATCTAAATTGTCAGTTTTATGGGCACAATGTTATATCTATACAACATATATACTACTTTATTATCTTTTTGATGACTGCAATAACTGTAGTCATCATTTCTCTTTTACTACAGATAATAGTAATGAGTGTTTTTTTCTTTTTTTCTTGGTTAGGCCTGCCAGAGTCTTGTCAATTTTATTGATCTTTTCAAAGAGCCAACTTCTATTTTTGCAGATTTTCTCCATTGTCTGTTCATATTTTCTTTCACTGATTTCTATTCTTTATTATTTCTATCATTCAACTAACTTTGAGTAAAATTTGCTCTTCTTTTTGTAGCTTCTTAAGGCAAAACTTTAGATCACTAACTGTAAACATTTCTCCTTTTGTAATATTAGTTTTTATCTAAGCACTACTTTTGCTTCATCCCACAAATTTAAGAGGTCGAATTCATTTTCATTTCAATTTCCCTTTATATTTCTTCTTTCAGTCATGTATTATTTAGAGCTATGTAGCTAGAGAGTGACCTGATATCTTTTGTTATTTATTTCTAATTTAATTTCTTTGTGGTCAGGAAACATTTTATATGATTTTAATCCTTTTAAATGTATTGTGACTTGCTTAATGAATAGTAAATGATCTATCTCAATAAATGTTCTATTTCCATTTAAAATACTTGTACCTACCCAAATTTATTTCTGGTATAACTTTCTTTCAGTGAAAAATATTCTTAACATTTCTCCTAGTATAGATCTGCTGGAAACAAACTGCCTCATCTTTTGTTTGACTGAGAATGTCTTTATTTTGCATTCATTTTCAAAAAATATTTTCATTGTATATAAAATTCTAAGGTGACCAATTCTTTTCTTTCAGCACATTAAAGATACTGTTTCCCCCCACATCTTAAAGATATTTGTTATCTTCTTGCTTGCATTTCTGACTAGAAGTCACTTTTCATTCTTATATTTGCATCCTTGTACTGAATGTACTCCCCTCACTCTGGTTTAAGCTTTTTTCTTTATCATTTTCTTTCTTTTATCAGGTTTTCTTCCTACTAGAGGTTCATTGAGCTTCTTAGATCTGTGGGTTGTTTTTCATGAACTCAGAAAAAATTTTGGCCATTATTTCTTCAAATATTAATGTATTCACCCCCACCCCAGGCTTCTAGGGCTCCAATTACACATAGACTGTTTGATATTTTCCCACAAGTGGCTGGCACTCTTTTTTTTTTAGCTTTTTCCTTTTTCTTCTCTGTACTTCTGTTTGGATAGCTTCATTGCCCTGTCTTGAAGTTCATGGATCTTTCTCCTCTAATACTAACCTGCTGTTAAACACATCCAGTGATTTTCTTTTTACAATTAAGATATTGTATTTTTCAGGCTTAGAAGTTCCACTGGTTCTATTTTTAGTTTCCATCTATCTCCACATTATATTATGTTTTTCTTTAATTACTTGAACTTATTTATAATAGATTTTTAAATGTCTTTTTCAGTTACCTTTATTTTGGGGTCTGTTTCTATTGATTAACTTTTCTCCTGTATATGAATTAGCTTTTTTGGAATCTTCATTAATGCCTCACAATTTCAACAAGATCTCCCCCCTTCCACTACTCAGAATACAAATGTCTCCCGACCCTGCACATACTCCCACAGTCACTTCCCTTTTCTGTCCTAATTAGTTGTATTTCCCTAGTAGCTATTTGTGCCAGGCCTTGTGGAGTTCACCCTATGCATAAACAACTTAATAATCAGCCAAAGACACAAAGGGATGCTTATGTAAATTTTGGGAATATTCCACAAACAGCTCTCTCTTTTATGATATTGCTGTGCAAATTTCCAGCCATTTCAGCATCCCAGAACTTTGATGTCTTATTCTTCAGCTTATGGAGACCACTATACTTCTCTTGTATATTCTTTCTTTCTCTCTCTCTCTCTCTCTCTCTCTCCTACAGTCCAAAAATTGCCTCCAGATACAATGATGGGGTAAATTGTAGGACTCACTTCAATTTTCCCCATTCTCTCAGGCATTACTTCTGGTACTTCTTCTTGATTAATATCTAAAAATAGTTGTCTTATATATTTTACCCAGGTTTTCAGTTGTTTAGAATCAAGTGACTAGTCTGATACTAGTTACTCTTGCAATGACTGGAAATAGATGTCTCATGTTTTTATCTATATGGTAAATCATTCTTAACTGAGGGCACATTAGAAATTAAAATATAAGAAAAAGCATACTCATGGCAATTTTGAATAATGAAAAAAATATTGCTCTGTTCTCTGTCACTCCTAGCCTGGAGTGCAGTGGGAGGATCATAGCTCACTGTAAGCCTGAGCTGCCACACAAATATTGCTCTTAAAATCAGAAAATAGGATCTAGTCCTAGCTATCCCAAATAATCCACTTTGAATATGGCAGTTAATTTCTCAACATCTCAGTTTTCTGAGTTGTTTCACTATATGATTTTATAAAAATCTGTGATTCTAATGTCCAGAAACTAGATTAAGTTCATCAAAGATACGGTAATGATAGGTTATATATGAAGACCAATCTAATAAATCCTTCAATTTAGCCAGTAATTTTATATGTTCTTAGCAATTAAAATGCACTAAAAATATGAAATGTATACATAAAAACTATTAAACAACTTTAATACAAAAACACAAAAATAAATCCTACCTTTTCAGGTTTAATATCATGTTTATGTTTTACCTGCCCCTAAATAATATTAAGAACTGTCCTTAACTACCCATCAGTAAAGTAAACAAATCTTTAGGCTGAAAGTTCTCATTTGTTTTTTTTTCCATTAAGGAAATTCACTTTTTGTTTTACTAGGATTTTATTCAAGAAAAAAATTCGGACCACTAAACACTTACAATGTTCTAAAATAATCCAATTGTATAACTCTAGAAATTCACATTAAGTGCAGACAGTTGGCTATTCATGGCCTCTTGACTATATTATCAAATTCCATGTTTAAAAAAAATATGCTTTTATGTTTTTAATCAGCTATTAATCCTTCATGTAAAAAATTAGACTAATTTTTACAAAATAATAATTAGTATCAATGGACTTTTCCTCATATTTCACAAAAAGCTCTTTAAAGAAGTTCCAACATACTAATTATGCATGACCTCCCCTGTCGGAATCTATGTAGAGCATCCTTAATCAAATTTCGTTACTCCAGGTGCTCCTTTTTTAATTTCTTAAAATGTTCTTTAAATTATTTTACCCAAACATTGGGAAAATCTCTGCTGGTAGTTACTGATTTGTGTGTGAACATAGCACAATCTTACTACTATGTTGTATGGATGATTTACTCGTATTAAGGAAAGCCTATAATATTCAAGACCCAAAAACAAACAAAAGAAAACAAAAACAAAGACCCCCAAACAAACAAATAAAAACCAGCTGGGCTCCATGGCTTATGCCTATAATCCTAGCACTTTGGGAGGAAGGACAATTGCAAATAGAAAAATTAGCTGGGCATTGGTGGAATGTGCCTGCAGTCTCAGCTGCTCAGGAAGCTGTTGGAGAAGGATCGCTGAAACTCAGGAGTCTGAAGTTGTAGTGAGCTATGACGACACCACTGCACTATAGTCCGGGCGATAGAGGGAGACCCTGTATCAAAAAAAAACAAAACAGGTCGGGCGCAGTGGCTCATGCCTGTAATCCCAGCACTCAGGGAGGCCGAGGCAGGTGGATTGCTCAAGGTCAGGATTTCGAGACCGGTCTGAGCAAGAATGAGACCCCGTCTCTACTAAAAATAGAAAGAAATTATTTGGACAATTAAAAATCTATATAGAAAAAATTAGCCGGGCATGGTGGCACATGTCTGTAGTCCCAGCTACTTGGGAGGCTGAGGCAGTAGGATTGCTCGAGCCCAGGAGTTTTAGGTTGCTGTGAGCTATGCTGATGACACGGCACTCTACGCCAGGCAACAGAGTGAGACTCTGTCTCAAAAAAAAACAAAAAACAAAAAAACAAAACCAAACAGAAAAACCCCAAGTACCTAGAGATGCAGGGAGAAGCAAAAAATTCATTGAGTTGGGAAGTAAAGATAGGCCAAATCTCTTAGACAACACAATTACAAGTTCAGTTCATAAGATCCAACATATAAAAGGAGGAGTTATATAAAATCAGAACAGAAAAAGTACAGGAAAAAAATATTGTCAAAAAAAAATCAACAAAATATCTCAAAAGAAAAGGATGAAATCTTCAGACTGAGAAGATACCCTGAGTATACAGCACATCTTAGAAAAATTTTGGAACACTGTCACTAAAGAGATGATTCTAAATGTTTCATCCTTTGTGTCACTTACAAATGATAAATAATCAGTCAGTACCAGGCTTCTCAATAGCAACACTGGAAATAAGAACCAATGGAGCAATACCTTTAATATTTGGAGGAAAAAAATATTTCCCAAGATCTCAAAAAATTTACCTTCCATGTTCTCTTTTTTGAGAAGCCACTAGAATATGGGCACAATACAGTAAATGATAGAGGAAAACTAAGGAACTAGGAAAAAGCCATCCAACACAGGAGGCGGGAACAATAATCCCCAGGGTGATGGTGAAGAGAGATCCCAGGACAGAGGTCATAGAGAACACCGAGTTCAAACTGGAGGAAGAAGACAGGAGTCTTTTTGTTTCATTCATTTCATTATCTTTTTCATCATTTTCTTCACCACTGTAATTGCATATTAGTAACAGTACATGGAAAACCAAGGAAAAACAAATAATAAATAATTATTAACTTTTGAGAATAAAAAACATTTTTCATAAAGGAAATGATATCCTGGATAATAAAATAATCCACACGGCTTAATACCACTTCTCTGACAATGAATCCAGGAGATGCACTGGGCAACAATAAAACTTATCCACTATGGTGCTAATCTTAAAGTGTGTATCCATAGCAGACATTTTCCATTTCCCATTAATTTGGCATCTTATGCCCACAAATTTTTCTTAATATCTTTTTCGATCCATGGATATACGTTTAGCCTATACCCTATAGCAGCAATTGCTATGTGATTATTAAAGCCATGTCAAGTCATTCTAAAACCATCAGATTCAAATTTCAAAGGGATGTGCTATAGTGCTGGTATTCCAGAGTTTTGTGAAGAAATATATCATTTTCACCCTCATTTCAAACTTAATTACTTCCTAAAATAAATAAGTGGATTTCCTTTTGATTTTCCACTTATGATTAAAATACAGTCATTTCCCCTCACCTCTGTTCTGAGTGCATAAAGGACTTTTATGCTTTAACTATCTGATTTTGCCACACACCCTCAATAATTCTCTCCTTACCCTACTGCAATAACCTTCACCATATTAGAGTCCTTTACATTCTACTTCAGTTTTATATTACTTTGTAGTAATCTAAAAATAGCTAACATTCCTAATATTTTATCATAAAAGGGAAAATAATTTGTGTTTCTCTTATGACTATGCTACTTCCTTATTTCCATTGCTGATTTGATACTTAATCTACAAATAGGGTATTATCTTATGATTATCAACAAAGCATTCAAAATTTAAATTTTATTTACAAAATAATTAGCTAGTTCTATTTTTCTCTTTCAAAGAGTCCTTATCAACACCCAAGATCAGCATTTGTTGCCTCCTCTCCTTCTTACTTCATAAGGTGATATTTAGGCAAATATTTACAAATACTACTACTACTGAATCATGGTCTATTGTGAGTTTCATAAATTGTGAAAATTCTTTAAATTCTATAAATTGTAAAAAGAAAAAGATAAGCTAAAGACTTCCTTGATCATTCAGTTTTAAATAAATTGCTCTCTAGAGACAAAAAGCAAAATAGCAGTGACATTTTTATTTATATTCAACCTTTCATCTGAGAACATGTAATCTGTAAGAGTGACTATTATCCCAATTTTACCATTGAGGCATAGAATTACAAAGATTGAACTGAAGTGAACTCAAGAGGTTATTTAATCTAGCTTCTATAGCCAAGAATGACTGCATTTTAACAATCCAAGAGATATGTCCGTCTTCTCTATTTTTCAAAATCTCCAGGGAAGATGTTACAACCTGCCTTAGTAATTTGCTCTGGTGTGTAATATCCCTTGTTTTACTCATAATACAAAGCTGCAGATAAGAAGGAAACAAAACCCAGGATTCTCAGCTCCTTGGTAAATGCTCTTAACCAGTAGTGTTTATAAAACAACCACAAAAATAAGTAAATTAAAAAATATATATTTTGATAAAATTTCCAATATCTAGTCAACTATTCACCTGTTCCAAGCAACATTCAATTTGAAATAGTCTGGTATAATAAAATTATTTTTATTTTTGATTTCATAATAAGAGTTTCCCATTAGGATAAAAAATAATTTCTATTAGATGTATAGTATGAGTCTTAAAGATCAGAATAGAAACATTTACTGGGAAATTTATGGGTGCCAGGCACTGGCACTGTACTCCATGCATAATAATATCATACTGAATCCTCACAGAAAATCCATGAAATAGGCACTGTTGTTATTCCCATTTTTTGGATGAAGAAATCGAGGCTCAAGGAAACTAAGTTGTCCAAGGTCTCATAACTAGTGAATGGCGAAGCCAAGATTCAAACCTAGGCATTTGGTTATGTTTTACTGTCTCTCTAATACATTCTTAATAAATTTCAGTTACTATATTATTATTATGCTGCTTTAAGATTGGTTGAAAAATTCTTATCTATACTATCACATTGGGGATTAAACAAAAAAAAAAGTCCTTATCTGTAAAAAAAAAAAAAGTATGTGTTTTTCAAATTCCTATTAAATCCTCCATACTTTTTAATATCAAAGATGATCTGGGAATTACCAGTACCTTCTAAAAAACCATGTATTTATATGATAAACAATACTTCAAACTTTGTTTTTTGTAAAGTTGTATGATTATTTCATGATTTTTCTCAGGCTCATCCAGATTTGTTTTTAAAAATGTACGTGAATGCTAAATTTTATCAAATTTATATAAAACTGACTTTAGTTATTTTGGACCTTGATAATTCTTCTGAGGAACAAGGGAGCTTTTGGGTCTCATTACTATTCTAAAAGAAAAGAGGCAGATTTGAGATTTGAAGCTAAGTTAGACCGGCTTCCATCTAAATATCTTATAAAATATTGTAACTAATCAGAATGTTTTCTCCAGTATAAACATAACTTTTTATTAGGTAAATGGCCAACTATGTTAGCCAAATAATTTCCTGGAATATTGTTGCTTTGCTAAGGTAATTTATGGTGTTAGTGTAAATAATCAGACTTGTAATCAGGTACATTTTTTAGTTCTATATACTGCCTTCTTAATATTTCAGTTTATCAGTCGACATTGATATTTAGAAGGAAAAAACACATTTCAAAGCCACAAAAGTTTGAAATTTAATTCATACTTCAATATTTAATACAAAATTACCTTTTTCATCGTTTCCTTTCCCACTGTAATCTCATGCCCATCCTGCCCCATGCCATTTTTAAAGAACAGAATTCGGACTGAAGTCCTCTCAGCAAGTTTCTTCATTCTAGTAGAAAGAACAGGCTTGGTTTTCCGTCTTTTGACATCAGTAGGAAGCATCAACCCATTCATTGTCCAAGTTACTTTCTTCATTAACAACAGATGGTCTAGAAGATAATTTGTTTTTAAAGTCAAGTCAATATTTGGCTTCAAAATTTAAAATGGACACATCATGCTTCCCTCCCCCTATTACCTGTATGATATACACTGGCCAGTCTCCATTTAGATGCTGGTTTTCTGAAATGCTACCACCAGCTTCCCACTAACCGTGACATAAGCTGTAGCAAGCTGTCTACTCTGATAGCCTGCATAAATCATCATTTCTGAAGGGAACAGATGTTCAGGGTATGAAAGAGTAATACCACAATTTAGTCCTAATTAAAATTCACCTTAGCATGCCTCTATCAGTGATCAGATGCACACAGCTGAAAGGATCCATTGCAAAGGTCCAATGTCCTTTGCTTACTATTGAACAACATGGGTCCTGAATTTCTGTGTTCTTTAGGTTTAGGAAACACTTTTTTTCCTTTTTAATATGGTTTCTTATTCATGTTGCTTTAAAGGTGATGACCTCTAAATGGTAACCCTACACTATAACTTTTCTATGACTAGAATGAAGGTTCCTTCTAGGACATCTCTGGTGAGAGGTTTAAACTATTTCACTGAAGTGAAAAACAGTTTTTCATTAACAGTTTACTTTGACCTATACATTTTCAAAGCTGTGTTCAGGAATGTAAGTTTCAAAACTCCCACTAACATTAACGGGAGTACAACTAAATTACTGTCTACGACTTTGAAAATGTAAGGTAAGAACAGGAGTGCAGTATATTGCATACTAAGTTGCTGTCGGCATTCTTTTCTCTTTAAGAGGTTTTGTGTCATAAATAAATAATTTTCAACTGAGTTGCTTATTTTATTTGTGCATACAATTCATTTTAGATATTTTCTTCTCATAAAAATTACAAAATACAATGATTCCTCCCTCATCTACTCTTATTTGTTCTAATGAAAGAAACATACTTTTATTTACCTATAACTGAAAATAGCTACATTTGTTTGCCCAAACTTCCAAATAACCCTTCTCTGTTAGCACTTTTGAAAAAAGCTTGGTCTCTTTGACCTAGAAATGGTGCTTTATATAAAATCTGCTAATATTAACATAAAACATCAACCAGTAGTTGTAAATTATCTTCGAGTTGCAGAATGGCTATATTACATGTCAAAAACAAAAACCTCTGCTCTCTCTCTCTCTCTCTCTGTCACTCGCACACATATACACACATATAAACACATGTACTGTGAGCAGAAATAGAAGTAAAACTTGCAGACCAAACTAAAACCAGATTATAAGGCTACAGATGTAATGAAGGCTTCAAAAAGAAATAATATTTTAACATAAATTAGTTACTATATTTTTTCATTTTGTAATCTGAAATTGATAGGAATTAGAATTAGAAAAATGAGGTCTAAGTTAATGAATTCATATATATCTAAAAGATCCTCAAGCAGATGGCTAAAAAATAAATTAAAAAATAAATTAAAATTTAATATATCCAAATGAATTGAAAATAGTTACTCAAATAAGTACATGTGTATACATGTTCACAGCAGCACTACTCACAATAGCCAAAATGTGGTACAATGTGTATTCATATGATGGAATATTGTTCAGGAAAAAGGAATGAGGTATTGATAGTGGCTACAATATGGATGAACCTTGAAAACATTATACTAAGTGCGAGAAGCCAGACACAAAAGGTGACATATCGTATGATTCCATTTACATGAAATATTCAGAATAGGTAAATGAGGGTTGCCAGGAGCAGGGAGGAGGGGGGAATAGAGAGAAACCTAACAAGTAAGGGGTTTTATTTTGGAATGATGGAAACATTTTGGAACTAGATAGAGGTGGTGGTTGTATAACATTGTGAGGGTACTAAATGCTACTGAATTGTTCACTTTGAAATTACTAGTTTTATGTTATGTAAACTTCACCTCAATAAAGAAAGAAAGAAGGGAGAAGTTGTCTCATGGCCGCTCTCTCTGAAAATAAAAAAACCATCTCTCACTAGGAAAAAAAGCTAATAAATTTTTGCAGTTTAAAGGGAGTTTACACACAATCTGGATGCCCCCAGATGCTTTGCATAGTGTAAAGGGTATAAACTCTACCTTCAAACTAGGTTTGAATTCCAGCTCTGTTTTGTAGTGACCCTAGGTGCTTTATACTGCCTTGAATTTCAGTTTCTTATCTACAAAATCTCCAGTGGGCATCACTCCACCACCTGCTGAGGATTAAATATCTTGTATGTAAATGTACCTAACATATTGAAGTCACACCATAAATGTTATCTTCTTCGCCCACCTCCCTGAAATCCCATTATTTATTATGGAGCTCTACAGCATATTAATTGTTACATCAGCCAGGGGCCAACCAGGAAAACAATCTACTCAACAAAGAGCACTGACTGCAGGATATTGGTCACGTAAGTGATGAAAAAGGCTGAGCAGCAACCAAAGATTGGCAACAGTAAAAAACCACTCCTACCAAGGCCCAGATTTAGAGACTCTTATCCATGAAGGGTTTTCCCCTTTGATTACTTCAACGAGGGCTGGAACTAGGGTGAAGGGGAGTGAAGGGCCAATGAGGCAAAATTTAAGGAAGCCTGAGCAGGGCTATCACACAACCCTTGGAGCCAGTGCCTTCTCAAATTTTGTCTCATACGTGCTTCACTCACCCCACCCTGGTCAAAGCCCTGGTGTTCACTATCTCCTCTATATACACAACTCCTTAATTCCACTAAAACAGTGCTTACTATTAGCCAGACACTGTTTATTTATTTATTAATTCATTTTGTCCTCTCAACAACATTATGAGATAGGTAATATTATCCTTATTTACAGATGAGGAAACTGAGGCACACAGGAGCTAACTTCCCCTAGATCTTGCAGCTAGTATACAGTGGTACTGGATATGAATTTAGTTCAAGAAACTGTGCTCCTAATCACTACACTTTCTGCCTCTACCGTATATTTTCTGCCATTATCTCAAATCAAATATGTCTAAAGCAAAATTTAATATCTTTCTGCACAAATGGACTTACCCTTCACAGTTTTGTTTTGTTTTCTTTTGGATATTTGTTGTTGTTGTTGTTTTGACACAGAGTCTTACTCTGTTGCCCAGTCTAGACTGCAGTGGAGTCATCAAAGCTAACTGCCACCTGAAACTCCTGGGCTCATGTGATCCTCCTCCAGGTGCACATCACCATGCCCAATTAATTTTTTAAAAAAATTTTTGTAGAGACAGGGTCTCGCTTGCCCAGGCTGGTTTTGAACCCCCGGTTTCAAGCAATCCTCCCACTTCCCCCTCCCAAAATGTTAGGATTACAGGCATGAGCCACCATGCCCAGTCCCTCCACAGTTCTTATCTCTATCATTGTTTCCACTTCTTTCACAGTTATCTACTGTCTCAGAGTGAACTTGAATTCTTACTGCTTATTCACTTCTCCTCAACCAATTGCTTATTCATTCAATGATATTTATTGAGTGTCCACACATCAAGGCACTAAGGTGACAGCTGTGAGATGACAGAGCTACTTGTACAGTTCACAGCCTCTTGGGAAGAGACTGACAGTGGGAGGCTCTCTGAAAAGGTGACGTCTGAATAGAGAGGCCTGCATGATAAGAAGTTAGTCTTGAAAATCCAGGGGAAGAGTATTCCAGGCAGAATGAAAACCAAGTACAAAGTCTCTGAGGTGAGAACGGGCCTGGCATGTCTGAGAAAGAGAAATAAAGTTTAGATAAAGAGTGTATGTGGTTAAAGCCAAAGAAGTAGGAAGGGGCCAGATTGTGTAGGTCACAATAAAGGGTTTGGATTTTACTCTGAATGTGATGGGAAGTTATTGGAAGGTTCCCAGCAAGGTGCTATATGAAGAAAAGACTACAGTTGTCCCTTGGTATCCATTGGGAATTGGTTCCAGGATCCCCTGAGGATACCAAAATCTGCAGATGCTAAAGTCCTTTATATAAAATGAAGCACTATTTGCAAATAACCTACACACATCCTCCTGTATACTTTAAATAGTCTCTAGATTACTTATAAAATACCTAATACAATGTAAATAGTTATACTGTATTTTTTATTTGTATTATTTTTTATTGTTGATTTGTTATTTTTTACTGTTCTTTTTTCTAAATATTTTTTTTAATTATTTTTCTTTTATTCTGGAAAGAAGGCTTTTTCCAGATTTTCCAAATATTTTCAACATGCAGCTGGTTGAATCCGCAGATGCGGATCCTGCCAATACAGAGGGTTTACTGCACAGCGGAGTGTAGTAGACACTGCTGGTGTCCTGCCAAGGTGTCTTTAACCAGGCTAGTGCACCCAGACCCCAGCTGCTGTGAGTCCTGGCTGCTACCATCTCACAGCTGTACCCTTCTCCTGAGAATTGCCTTTGGCTGAAAGAAACCTAGCCAGAAAATGCCTTCAAGGTGATGATTTTCTTCCTGCTACGTAGGTAGACAGCCCACAGTCAATGACTGATTCAGAGACACAAAAGCCAGTCCCCTTGCCTCAAAGAGGGGCAGCTCTGTGGTGTCTTTCACATTCCAGACTGGGGCTAGACTGAATACATTCCTTGGCCACATGTCTTCCTCAGCTTCTAGGCTCCCTTTGTTACTCTTGAACAAGTTTCAACTGAGAGTAGTGGCTCAAGTGAGTCTTATACACAAAAATCCCCATCTGAGATTCTGCCTCTAGGCAACCTGACCTGAAACAGAGTAAACGGACACGTAACTCAGCTATTCTTCACAGTAGCTCTTAAAAGCATCATTCTTTTCCATTCCCACCCAAACTCATTTGTCCATCTCTCTCTCTCTGCCTCCTGTCATCTGCAAGAGCTTCTTAATTATATTTGATTCTCCTCCATGACATCTGACATTCTATACTCCAATCACAGCTGAATTTTCCTAAAACATCAATTTTATCATTGCCTAAAAAGAAAGCCCTTAGAGCTAGGTTTTGAAGTTTTCCACTAGACAGTCAGCTAGCCAGCCAGTCTGTCTGTCTGTCTGTCTGTCAGGCAGTCAGCAAATACTTGTTGACTCTGTATGGTATTTAGCAGAGGTAAACAAAACAATAAAAAAAAAAAAAACTTGTTGAGCACATCCTATGTGACAGATCCTGTGCAAGGAATATGAAAACAACACAGTCCCTTTCCTTAAACATACGTCTAACAGAAGTGTTTACAGACAATCTGATACCATTTAAACTTATGTTCTCATCTTACCCTAGTTTAGAGCATTGTTCTACCTATGTCAATCTGTTAATTATCCCTGTTCATTTTAAACCCCATTCTTCACCTATTCAGACTCAAGTCCTTCTCAAGATCCAGCTTAAGATCTTCCCTTGTTGCTCTAGCCCAGAATGACCTGTCACCTCTCTGAAACCTTAGAACACTTGCATCTTGTATTAGCCACCCACACATTTATTCATTCAATAATGTTTGAGAACCTACAAGATGGCAGGCACTGTGTTAGATGCTAAGGGAAGAGCATAAATCACCTATAATTATTATATAAATATTTTATAAGTATATATCCTATTTCTGCTTTCATATTTAAGCCCTTAGAAGATAGGAATCGAGTCTTGTATTTCTTATTACTCTGCTCCAGGGTATATATCAGTTCACTACAAGTGGTATAGTTATTAGATGTTAGCTCTGCCTTGTATTTAAATGACTCAGTTGATAGCAATATAATTTTATGTCACTTCATAAACATATCTATTATGTAAAATAAACTTAATTGCCCATGTGTATGTATCTACCATCTTTATTTCTTATCTCACTATGATATGAACTTATTAATAAATATGATTGATCTACTACCTTGATGCTCATTGATGACCACAATGGCAGAGAATTTCTTTGGGAAAAGAAGAAAACTTGCAAGGAAAACTTCTTGGCAAATGAAGGCTAAAAAGAGTGAATTGACTGGAAAGAGCTCAAAGTATATTTAAGTTAAATTCTTACACATTTCTCAAAACTCATCCCTCCTAGGAAGCCTTTTCCAGCTTGGATACCCTCTTCTCTACTCTTCATGAAGACCTTTACCATTGAATTTATCTCACTGCACTATAATTGTGCATTTACTTAGCTAAACACACAATGTCTACCTGCATGGAATAGATGCTCATATGAATAAATTAATGCATAAATCTGTCCTTTTGTTCCAATAAAATGTATTCTAATAGAATGAATACATTCATAATTCCATTACCTGAGGACATAATAAAGACACCTTGCTCACTTAAAAATGCATAGTCTATAATAAAGAAGAGCATATTTCTGAAGTTCCAAATAGATTTTTTGAAAAAACTCTAGATTGATATAAGAAAACCACATAAAGTAAAATTTGAAAATATCATTTATAACATAAATTACATATAGTTTTTCAAAAAGATACTCCCACTTTCCAGATCTTTGTTGATATTGATAAACATAGAAAAACTATTGGAAACATAAAATTTTTATAGAACTAAAGATTTTTAAATCAACCTGTAAAGCAGTCTAATAAAGTAATACTAATGATGACTAAAATGTATTAATAATTTACTAGACAGGCAGCATAGCCTACTAGTTAAGAATATGGTATCTCAGCCCAGATTCCCTAGTTTGAATCTTAGGTTTGTTTCTTACTAGCTCTGAAACTTTGGAAAAATCAATCAATCTTATTTGCTTTAGTTTTCTTATCTGAGGAATGGTAACAATAATTCCCTTATCTATTGTATAGATGAAAGAAATTTTTACAGATGAAATATTTATGTATAAATAAGAAATAGTAAATGTTGGTTATGCTATTAATAGCCTCATGATTTTCATTAAGAACTTAACATATGGAAAGCATTGTGTTAAATGCTTTATTAGTCACTAACCCATTTTATCCTTACAACCTTAGGAAGTAGGCAATATTATCATCTTAATTTTGTAGACGAGGAAGAGAAGGAAAATAAGACTTGGAGAAAATTGAACAATTAGATCTATATCATACAGAGTAATCTATGAATCAGAGATCAGACTCAGGCCCGAATGAGTCCAGAGCCTATTTTCTCAATCATGACACTATACACTCCTTCAAGTGCCTAAAAAGTGCCTCAAATAACAAAAGAATTCTTCAAATTTAAAATGACTAGATTTCCCATGCTTCTTAATACTTCACCACATTCCATATATTCCCATCCTAGCACCATCTAAAAAGCACCTGCCCTTAGTGCTCATATTTTGGTCCAAATGTCTTTATAAAAACTACTATGACTGTGTTTATAGAGTATTGTGTCTCTGGTTAATCAGAATAGTCTGATGTAGTACAATTAGGTTTCTCAACCTCTTGACAAACATTGACATTTCTATGCCCTTCGTTGTGGGGGTTGTCTTTGCATTGTAGAATCCTTAGCAGCAACCCTGGCCTCTTCCCACTAGATGTCCATAGCACCATCCAGATGAGACAACAAAAATGTCTCCAGATACTTTCAACTGTCCCTCAGGGGTCAAAATTACCCTCACTTGAGAACCATTTCTGCAGAGGAATTTGAGTCAGTTCCCTCTACAAAGGTGCAGGGAGCTGTGTATAAGCTGTGGGCACACACCATGCTCTTATGTGACTCCAAACTTGCTGATGCCTTTTTCTTTCCCTTTTTGCCCACCTACCTCCCTTCCTTTTCAACTTAATACCACCTCCTCCAGGAGGTTTTCAATGACCTATCCCTCTTCAGCTTTCCAGCTTCATCCATGTGCCCTTCATTTTATTGAACTTCCCTGTTTTTACATATGTGTGCCTACTAGACTGTAAGCATTTCAAGGACATGGAATGTGTTTTCATCTTTGTACCTCCAGTATCTGGTACATTGTAAACAAGTGTGCTGTTGGATGTTTAACAAAATAATAAAAGTTGATCATCCATTTCAGTGTAAGCATTTGTTCCCTGTAGCATAGCCATCACCACAAATAGTTCTTGGAACACAGCAGATGCTCAATAAATATTTGTAGAGGCCTGGCGTAGTAGCTCATGCCTGTAATCCCAGCACTTTGGGAAGCCGAGGTGTGAGGATCACTTGAGCCCAGGAGTTAGAGACCAGCCTCAGCAATATACGGAGATTTCATCTCCACAAAAAAATTTAAAAAAAAATTATCTGGGCGTAATGGCTTATGCCTATAGTCCCAGCTATTCAAGAGGCTAAGCCAGGAGGATTGCTTAAACCTGGGAATTGGAGGTTGCAATGAGCTATGATCGCGCCACTGTACTCCAGTCTGGGTAACAGAGAAAGACCCTGTCTCAAAAAATACATATAAATATATATATATATTTGTAGAGTATTTGTCAAACACATCAGACCAGAGCATGATTTTTATTTCATTAGATAGATATTAGGTCAATATTAGGTAATATTAGGTAACAAATGACTTATATTTTCTCCATATTTGGGGAAAAGATTATATTTTTATATTCACGATTAATTATCTTTCTCATCATTATGTCCCATATTGAATTTAGTAGGAAATCAGAATATGTATTATAGAGGCTAGCCCAAAGTAAGAGGAAGCATGAAAATAACAGGCTTAGTGCATACTATAAATTGGCTTCAGAATTATAAAGCCTTGGCGTTGAAAGAAATTTTAAAAATTATTGACTTTAACATCACAGTTCACTCACTCAATTATTCATGCAAGAAACATGCATTGAGTGCCTACCACACGTTCCTTGCTAGGGACACTGCACAGAGAACCTCAAAGAGTTCTTGGTCTTCTGGGGAAGATAAGAAAGGAAAGCAACACACAATATGGCAGGTGCTAGGTCACAGGTTTGCACATGGTATTGGGGAAACATGAAGCAGGGCATGTGCCACAGCTTGAGGTGGTTACGAAAGGCTTCCCAGAAGGACATAAGACAGAATTTGAAGGATACATAGAGTAGGAAAAAATGGGAAGGATAATCTAGATGGTGGAAATGATATAGGTGAAGGCCAAGTTATGCAATAATATGATGAGTCATTGTGACGAAACTGAACAGAAGAATAGCCAGAGATGGAGCAAGGAGGGCAGGATGTAATCAGATCAGAGCCTTGTGCACAATACGGAGAGGTACCATACCTCCCAAAGCAGGCCATTCTATCTTTTGGACAGATGGTATTATTAGAAAAATCTTCTTTACGTTAAGGCAAAATTCATTTCCCTATAAAATAAAGCTATTGGGATAAGTAAGGAAAATGAAAGCTCTAGGGTAGCATTTCTCAAAGTGTGGACCATGGGCCTCTATAGGAGAACCAGCTGAAGAACCAGGGAACCCTCATATTTAGCAACGTGAGTGATTTTTCTGTATATCATAGCTCTGGGGACATATGCCTTCATATCAAGAAATAAGGTTGGAGGGCTGATATCCAAGACAAGCATTATTATACCCAGAGGCAAGAAGAAAAACAGAATCCAACTCTTCCACACCAGCTTGGAAAAACCAAGGATGTTCAGCAAAGACATGACAAGGTTTTAGCCTTGGTGAGGGAAGAGGATAATCTCAAAGGCTAGGGGTGAGGGGAGTGAGTAGTACCTAATTAGTGAGGAGACTTTAAGGTTTTGGGGGCAGGGAGCCAGGCCAAGTATTAAAACAAGAACCTTAATGCTATTTAAATCCCCTTTGAACTTCTATAAAAACAAACTAGCCATTGCTAATAAATGCTTCCTATGTTTCTATATTTCATTAGCTTTCTGATCTCCAAAAATCCAAAAATTTTCATTTCCCAGGGCTGAGGCTATCTGGTACCTTTAGAAGAATTAGAAAATAGACTTGTTATTTCCCCACCCACCCTGACCCCACATTCACCTCCCACCCGACCCTTGCTCCCCACCCCATGTTGGAATTAGACACAGGTGAGTCTAGTCCCACACATTCCTCAGCAGTGAGCAGCAGCCCTGGGTCTTCCCAAAGGTCACATCATCCCCTCTTTCTTACTTCCTTATTTTCAATAATAGTTAATAAGCATTTTTCTACACAAAGTACTATGAGGAATATAAAGAGAAGTGTTAAATAAACACAATTGTCTCTCCTTATTATCCCCCCTCAAAAAAAAGGCTTAGGGGAGAGATGGTAAAGAAAGGGCATTCCTGAGAGGATGCAGGAAAGCTGATAATCCTATATCTTGAGCACCTATGGATCCCTCAAGAATCATTTAATCCCAGCATTCCATGTCTGACCATTGTCTGGTTTCAGACAAACATTACCGTAACCATTAGCCTCTCTGCCACGTAATTACTCTTGGGCTGGCTCACTCTGGCCTTCTGCCAAATGGGAACATTCACAAATCTATACATGAAGTTGGGGTAGAGGATTTTTAATATACTCCTCCCAAATGTCCACTTATTATTTGCAGCAAAATAGGTTGCTGTTGGGAGGTCTTTTCTCTCCTCTTCCAATACCACCTCGTTGGAATATGGATGGTTCACCATGGCACCTATTTCACCTATTTGGTCTTTTATACACCCACTGAATAACATTTACTGAGCGTCCATTTAGTGCTAGGCCCTGTGCCAGAAAATGGTGGTGAACAAGGCAGCATGGTTTCTGCCCTAAGTGAACTTGGTGTGGGCTGGGGTGAAAGAATGATAGACGTTTTACCACTAATACAAGTCTGATGATTATAAAAGGAGACATTGAGAATGTAACAGGAATGTACCCTTCTTAGTGGAAGTGTCCCCAGAAAGTAGGACATTGCCTTCCTGAGCATGAATCTCAACAGCAGGAATATTAGAGGTCCCCTTTTGATTGCTCTTAAACCTCTGTCTTTTCCCTTTTGGACTATTTTTGAATCTCTACCTTGTCAATAGTTCTCTCAGTAAAGTCTGTGCCCTACGTACCAAACTGTCAAAGAAAGGTCCTTCATCTTACCTTATTTCCTCACCCCTCCTTTAAATTTGCTAGCCACACCTGGTTGCTTCCAAAGCAATCAGACCTGTCTCAGTCTTCCTCTCCTCCTAGGCCCTTTACCCTAGAAAGTTAAGACTCCACTGGGTATGATGAGGGTAGTAGCTGGACTCGAGTGAGGTTCTAAGGCTTAGCATAACCTTGGAAAATACTTCCTCCCAAAGGGCCATATTGCAGCTGCTCAGGGATTGCCATGTCCAACAGTTCATACACTTACTCTCCTAAAGCACTTATAGAACTTTATGCTCCAACCACAGATTATATTTGATTTTGAAGAATCCACATTCTACTTTATTTTCATGGTATTTTTAACCAAATCATGAAAAAAGATAAAGCACTTTCTAGCCTGTTTCTGTCTTAAAAGGTCTAGTTACAATATAATTACATTTCCTCAGTCTACTTCAAAAAAGCCAATGTCTGTCATAAAATTAAATAAGTCTCGGTGCTCCCTAAATTATAATTTTCCATTTTGCATGTACGAGGCAAAAAGAATACTGCCTTCTTAGATTGCAAGAATAAAAGCAGCAAACTTGCAACTTTAAATTCAAGAGCTTATTAAGTCTTCCTATTTAAAAAAAATTCATTCTCTTGTTGCTGGGCAATAAACTTGAAAACACATTAATGGCACTGACTGTCAAGTAGGTATAGATAATGACATTAAATATGAACAAGCACATCATTTCATGGGTACAAGATGAATTTATAAAATACAAATGCTCTGACAGTAAGAAAACATACTGCTATATTCAGTTATATCATTTGCCCAAAATACAATTGCTTCTATGTTTGGTAAATAGATTAAATCCAGGTCAAATTCCTGTGTTCAGTTGAGTTTCTAGTCACTCCCTTTTCTCTAAATACTTGCGCTCTTTGTTTCTACGTGTTCTTAAGTGTCATCATTTATTGCTATAGGCATTATGGCTATATTTAACTAATAATGACAGTGGTTGTCATTAGATTTTAACTTAGTAACACTAGTCTGACATATCATTTGAAGTATGTCTTCAATTTAAATTTGATTAAAATTAAAAACATCCCATCTATTGTGCCAATCAAAATGTTGTCACTCTTTCCCTGAACTTTTCTATGAACTTTCTTTAAATAAGTTATGGCAGCTTAAAGTTAAGGCAAGCCCTGGGTCATGAACATATTTTAAAACATAACTCTTAGAACAGAGCCGAGTAAGGGCACCACTTGGGGCACATTTTATAAAAGGCCTTGATTTTGACCTACACCCCAGATACTGAGAGTTCACAGACTTTAACTCAGATTTCCATTATCGTGCTGTATACACAACTGTGTGGCAGGGATTTTAATTTGGTTGTATGTATTTCAAGATCTCAGACCTAGCAAATACCTTTCATAGTAAAATCAGACACTTGTGACAACTTGTATGAAAATCTTGTGGAAACAAGCCTAGGAAAGGATGAGGTAAAAAAAGAAAAATAGATAAAGAGCAGGTAGAAAGACAGTATTTTAGATACCTATCATGTGCTAGGTTTTTACATACATCATCTTATTTAATCCTCATAATAAATCTGTGAAGTACATAGCATTAAGCTCAATTTATGGATGAAGAAACTCATGCTTAGAAAGGTTAAGTGACATTCCCAGGCTCACACTGTAGTTTACATTCCTGGCAGTGATGAAGGAAGTAGAAACAAATTTTTTTGTTGTTATTTTCCTTCATAACCCTGCCAGCTATTCCAGGAAGTTAAGAGAGGACAAAAAGTTCTGACTAATAGCCTTGGAATCTTAGTTATGTTTATAAAATGCTATTCTCAGTTTTCTATTTAGATTAGAGATTTATAAACATTTAATTTTCAAATAATGTATCTTTATTACAAAAATAAGACAATATCCAATAATTCTTGAAGGTATTATTAACTCTATTTTACAAATAAGGACATTGAAGTGCAAACCACTGTGCTCAAGACCACATAACAAGGACTAGAATCTTTCACGATCATTTTACTTCATTTTCTTTCCACTAAACAATAATGTATTTCTCACATCTCTCCTAACAAATGTCCAAAAGCTTCAAAAATGAACATTTTAAAAGGTAAATCACTCTGAAAGAGTAACTAAGGCATATATAAATGAATTCTCAGGTAAAGTAACAAGTAGGGTAGGCAGGCAACTGTCTAAAAGATTTGATTTAAAAATTACTGCAAACACATATTTCATTGTTAAAATTCCCTCCCTCTTTTGCTTCCATGACATTATTTGTTCTTATTATACCACCCTTTTTATTGCCTTTACAACACTGACACTGTCAATAAATACCTTATTTAATTCTTTAAGTTTATCGTCCATTCCTGTTTCCACCTCATTAGAACCTAAGCTCCATGAGACCTCTGTCTTGTTCATACTATATCCTTAAGGCTTGGAGCAGTGCCTGGTACATTGCAGGGACTCAATAAGTGTTTGTTGAATAGATAATTGAATGAATGAATGGTCTCCCTTCAACTTTAACTATTCCTTGTACCTCCTTGGACAGGGAACCATAGTTTATTACCTCCCACATACTCTCTCAGCTCTAGTCAGGGAGTTATTCTCTCTGTCCACTCTCACACATGAAGCAAACAACTTGTGGTAACAAGGACAATATTTGTAATCATTCTCAATTAATATCCTAGTGAGAATTAATATTTATCAGAGTTCTTTGCAGCTGTGACAGAAAGACCAAAATCCTTAAGGTTAGGTGTGGTTCCATATCTAGAAATTTTTGGATAACAAAAAAAGTTAATATGGTGCTTTTACCATAATAGTACAAATATCATATATTATATGATACTCCCCAGAAAGGTCCAAGATAGCAGCCCATAATAAAACACATGAATTATTTTCAACAATACGCTTGTTATGTGCTTTAAGTATATTACATTTATTCCTCATAACCCCTGCATAAAACTGGGTACATGACATCCAAAAAGCATTCAAATTATCAGGACAGTTGTAGGTTTGCAGGCATCTTTATTAAACAAGTGTAGTTTCTGTGTATGAATACAATTCAACATTTCATGAGTATGTCAAGAATTGAGGTATTTCTCAATGATTTGATATTTGACAGTATAAGGAGATGCTGCTAGCCATTTTCAGGCTATACATTTTCCTACTCTCTAAGGATGCTTTTTTTTTTTTTAGTCCATATCTTGCAATTGTCTTCAAATTCATACCTATACTTATTTATAGATTTAAAACTTTTAGAATAGGGAAAATATATGAAATATATTCCTATAGTTTTACCCTCACTTACAGAAATACATAGAAGAATCATGTGCTTCTATCAGAAGTGACTTTTTTCTCTCTATAATGCCATTTTCCTGCTTTTGAGTATATACAGCTAAGTGGAAAATAAAATGGACTAATAATATCACCTAATACATATACTAGTCACACCAAAAGATAAAAGGGAATTTGGGAAAGCCAATCCTAACTCCTGTAGTTGCCTCAATTAAGTAGCGGTTGTCCTGTATGTGACCATCACAAAGCCCAGTATTAGCTTTGGCAGGACTAAAGCAGCCATTGGTGTAGGCAGCACTATAGCATTTTGTGTTGAGAATCAGCAGCAGAAATAGCAAGGTGTGGTGCAATGTGGGTAGTGGGACACTTCCTGAAACTTGTGCTTTTAACCTTACCATTTAAAAATTAACAAACTCACTAAACATATAACGTAACAGACTATAATGCACGAATCCAGGTTCATTAAAGTAATGCATTTTTTGAAAAATAAAATATGACAGAACATTTCATTATTGAAGTAGATATGAAAAAAAGTGTTATGCTGCTATTTAGAATGTGCCTTGTGTGGCGTGGAATTGAAATATTTCCAAATCATCAATAATTAAAATGATGAGAATCCATCATTTCACTGACATTTACTTCTACATGAAAAGATGGCCTATTTTAAATGTGCTCACACATATTCTTGTCAATCACAAGCTGTCACAGCAAATTATTTCATTTTGTAGATCACATGGCAGTTAGCAGAAAATCTCTAGGTTTAAATTTAGATCTTAGGTGTAGTATCAAGAACTCCCTTCATGGATTTTTTTTTTTTTCTGTGACTACATCTTCCCAATACAATATTTAAAAGACATAAAATCTTATTCATAACACTAAGTTTCACTTCTAGTTAACAAAACTCAAGACTGAAATGAATCATTGTAAATGATAACTCTGAAAGCCAAATAATAGGATATACAGCAAAGAGTAAAAATATAAAACTAAAAAATTTTAAAGACAATCAGAGCTCCACACAATAGAACTTGGACCTAATGAATTAGGTGTAAACAGTTTTTCCCCCTCATCTTCTTTAAGATATTTAAGCAATCACAGGACATGAACCACTTCTTATGTATGCATTGTTTACAGCTCCTAGCAGCTATATAGGAGCTGAACTCTCATAAACCCCATGGATCTGATCCAAAAATTTTCACTGTGCCACAATTAAGCAGAAGATTCAAAAAACTGTGAATAAAACTCAAACCGCATGGCCATGAATCTGAAAACTTAAAATGCCTTTTCAAAAAATTCATTAACTACATCTTCACAATTCCAGCAGAATTATTAATAAATGTCAGAATCTTTAAATGCCGTAAGTATAAGACATAATAAGACATCTTCATCAACAGTCTTTACATAATATATTTCTATTTTCTTGATGTTTTCCATATACAATTAATCTTTCTGATTAGATATTAAACTTTAAAATATAAGAATTATTCTAATATTGCATTTCAACAGGGAATGCTTCGTGTCAGTCTTGACCTTGGTCTGACCTCTATATGAAAGCTTTGTGTTTCGAGGTATGTGATGAATGGCTCTCTGGCTTTCTATTAAATTCAGTGCCACTGGTTGTCAACAGTGATTCTCAAAAGCAATAGTAATATAGTTAAAATATCAGAGATATTCTACAGGGTTTTTTCCATCTTAGTAAATCTGGAAATAGTTCTTAGGCAATTTTCACTATCTGCATTGCCTTTCCAGTGAATGAGGGAACCAATAAAGTATGGAAATATAACTGCCAAAACATACGTTGACTTATTTTACCTTCTTGTGCCAGAAATAGGGTAAATTTTTCTTTGGAAGACCTATTTGATTTACATTGTTGAACAGTGTTCTCAATTTGAAGGATTTATAACTTATTTACCCAATCTAAGCTCTGTAAGGCCAGAACTTCTATCCCTATGCCAGGGTCAGACAATAGTAGATGCTCAATAAATATTCATTGGTTTAAATTTTGATTGAATTGAATTAAATTTAATTTAAATCAGAGATGAAAGAATAATGATAAAAAAGAAACTATGAGCCCCTTCTTCCATCTTCCTCTGATCTGGCCTAGTATGCAGCACATAGTAGGCTCTCAATAAATGTTTGTTGAATGAATGAAAATTAGAAAATTAAAATAATGACCTCTTACTGACTCTAATGTCTCTTGGCTAATTGTATATAAAATACTCATGTTCATTTAGAAAGATGTACCAGTAACACCCCAATCCTGCCGACTGTTTTCCCCTATTTATCTTTAACACATTCAATTTTCCAGCTTCTGAGAATGCTTCCTTACTCTAAATTTATCTACCACAAATTATTCATGTTTTATTTTTATGGTATACTTGTAAAAAGTTGGCAAATTATTGATTTATCTATAAAACGCATGTTAGAAAGGTAATCTTCAACCTAATTTAGATGGTTTGAAAATGTATATGTAAATATGTGGGTAATATATGCATATATCACCTACATCAAGTTAAATATTACCTTTCATATATATATATATATATATATATTTACATTTATATTCTTAAAATTCTCAAAGAAACCAAATATTAGTGCTTAGGCTTATCTATAAGCCTAGCTTAGACAAGTGGCTTTTCCCCTTTATACTTATCCTAAGTCTTTTTAATGGACATGTGATATGCTAGTCTGTGTCCAAGCTCACCTACAATTTCTTTTCTCAAAAGACAAGGCACATCTGCCACCTGCTCTACTCTGTGTCCCAGCAACAACTGTCGAGCAGCATAAAGATTGATTATCAGTCAAAAACCATTGCACAACACCAGATTTTGGTGGGTTAAGCTTGCTGATCCAGCAAGAGATGGTGTGAAATTTTCAGGAGTGTGTGCCAACATTTTGGTGCTAAAAGAACAGCAGTGCATGTCACAGTGAAACACAGCCAAAGATATGCAGACAAAGCAGAGAAGTTTTTTGTTCTGGGCTTGGCTTTTAAAAAGGATAAAAGAGAAAACAAAAAGTAGGAGGAAATTAGTTTGTACATTTAAAAATTATCCACCAAGCTTAGTCATGTGTGTGACATTGTTATTTTAAGCATACATGTCCATGAGATTTTCATCTTAGCTTAGCTTTAAATAATATTTATATATCTCTTCTACAATACCATTATGTATATGAAAAGCAAGCATTTCTCATTAATAAAAGTAATCAGGGTTCTTAATAAAGCAATCATTACAGAAATATCTGAATTTTGAAAACTCACAGAAATGTATTTGCTCACTGAGACTCATGTTTTTATATAAGCAAATGATTCAATGAATACAAAATAGAGGCAGCCATATTTTAAATTTTAAAAAAATTTGAAAAATATATGGGTCTACTCTACACTATCATGTAGATTAATTTTTAATGAGTATTATAGCAACAAGTCTCTTTACAAGGACAAAATTATCTTGAATTTTCTATCGAATTCAAGAAATTATTTCCTGATGATCAAGTATTATCAAAGAGATAGAAATCCTAGTATTATTTTACACAATAACATTAAGAGAAGAGAGATTTTCATCACCTTATCTGTAATGAACTCCAGAATTACTTTTCTTCTACTTATGCAATTACTGCCTAGACTTGCCTTTGATTCACCAGCTTTATAGCAGTTGCAGAAAAAAATTACTTCTAGCAAGATATAAAAAGCATAGGGAAATACGGCAGTTAGACACTGAATTTGTATGGCTAAGTCTTTATTCTTTATGTTATTTAAATCTGATTACCATATATAGCACTTAATAACGAACTCTGGGTACAATATGCTTGGAAGAATATTCTTAGTGAGTGGTAATTTTATTTCTCTCTTAAAATGTATTCTTTCCCACTAAAGAAAAAAATGTTACATTTTTAATTTAGAAAATTTCCACATTTCTGAAATGTTAGAAACAATGGACTTTTTAAAGAGCCTTACCTGAAAATATGTCTAAGATTATATATATACATTTTAAGGTTAAAAAAAAATCAAGCTGTAGCAATTATTATGAAAAATGCTATTAGGAGAATCACATGTGTATAAGAATTATATGTTCATTATTGGCTACATTTTCATAATTACATTAATACCATCTGAAAAAAGACCAAGAGTATAAATGAATAAATAATATTTGAAACTTTGAACTATTTTCTGAGAGAATAAGTCTAATGAATTATGTCTGTTGAGTGTCACAGAAACTAAACAGTAAATTCAATAATCTCTGATTTAATTTATTATATTTTTACCATTTAACCTCCTGCAGGCTCCCTAATGTCTATTCAGATCTATATTAAATTAAGCACCAATGCTAATGAAGGGCAATAAACGTGGCTGTCAGTGGATTTTTCTTTCATTAAGCACATTATCCTCTTACTGAGCTGTAAATGCGTAAACATTAGTTTTGTTAAACCATGCAAAAAAGACAGGATGAAAATCATTTTTTAATTGCACCCTTTAAGCAATTTACTATGTGTGGGGGTAGGGTATATATTTTTCTTTTTTACCTTTAACTTTTTTGAACGGATCTAAAAAAGGCTCTCCCGTTGAAACATAAACGTCGGCTTCATAGGGTATATCTTTAGGTTCGAGTGCTTCCTTGCCGTCTGCCAAGAACACTCGTCTTGCGGCCATGTTCAGATTCAGCTTTTCTGTGCACTCCTCCAGCAACTAGAAAAAAGCAAGAGGTGAGACAAAGTGATTTACGACAAAGAAAGTAACACATTTCCACAAAACAAAATGTTCTAATGATCAAAATAGAATCCCATTTGAGTTTCTTGCCAAGTTCAGTAACTGGACCAATATAGTTATTTTCTAGCAGTTGAAAATATGGAAATAAAAGGTAAATCAATCACAGCATGAAGAATATCTAATTACTGTCTAATTTTAATCCTTAAATGATCTGTCATTTTAATAACTCTACAAAACATATAATGCCATTGCATCTGTTTAATTATATACACTATTTATAAATTGATTTTTTTAAAAAGGAAAGCAGTGAAATGCCTCTGAGATCTATGTATATATAAACAATTTACAGATTCAGATTCCTAAAAAGAAAATATTAACACACTAAATGTCATCTTTCTAATTTTTCATTATAAAGACAGTAAGGGAAAAAATGAAGCACTGAAAAATTTGGAACACTAGTTACCAAGGTGATGGTTGGTACAGTAACTTTGGCAAAGACTGTTCTAGATTCATTTTTGTAAGCTGTTACTTTAATCACTCTTGGTTGAAGCCTGTGTCTTTGAGACAATCTATGCCAATTCTGGGCCAACTGAAATTTTAAAGGAGAGAACTCGGTAACCCTGAAGGAAAAAAAAACACAAAAATTGGTACATGCTGATTAGTAAAAGCTTTTAAATAAATATTATCACAGGGTTTTTTTAAAATGGATTTCAGACCTAAAGATTGTTCCTATGTAAATAAAGTATTCCCAACAAAACTTTTTATAGGATAAGATTGTCATAAGGTTGTCACTATGTATTTAAATATTTTTAAAAATTTAAAACAAAATAAGTTTTTCTAAAACTGCTCATGTAAAACACATATATCAGAATAAATTATTTTTATTATTTTACTTAGAAAACACCATAACATTTTAAACAATCATATATACCCCTAAGTTTTATACATACATCTGCTATGTTCCAATAACAAAAAATAATATCTTAATAGCATGAAATAGTAAATGGCTAATATTTTCCCCAAGTTTTCATGTTTATCAAAGTTCTTTGACTTTTTGAAAAGATTTCAAATTCAAATAGATTATAACTAAAATTTTGATTCCAAAGTTAATTGTACTACCTTCATTTTAAATTGTTTAGAAACAGTAAGAGTTAAGATTTCTAAGTTTTGTCTTCAGGCAAAACCGGTTTTGATCTTTATTATTTTCTCTGCAAAAGTACATGGTAAAGTGACTAACATCTCAAATTTTTGACTTCAGAATTCTTTAACTAACCACATTAATTTGTAATATCACAGAAGTAAACATGTTAAAATAAAAACTTCTAGATAAATTAAAATCAAAGCATATTCAAATATCTGAAAATAATGGAGATATTAGTTTCTTGGTTTGATTTTGTTTTTATCAACATTTTCTTCTGTCATGAACTCTTAGGTTAACAGTTTATGATAATCATCTTGATGTGAAAATACAAAATGGTTTTATATAACAAGTTCATTTCAATCTAATTTTGTTTCAAAATATTAGTTAAATATCAAAAGTACACATTTCTATTTTTATATAAATATCTTGTAAGCAAAGATATTTCATGTTCCTAGGCTGATTCTGCTTCAAATATTCTTTTCAGAGTTCCAGATTACACAGTTGAAGTGTGTCTCATATTTTCCACAGTGTAATTAGCAACATTCTACTCTGGTGCTTTCAAAGAAAAAACAAAAACAGAAACAAAACCCCAGAAGTGTGTTATATTTTAATGAAATAGTCAATTGAATCATTATAAATTCCGCTCAAAGGAAAGAGCTTCAACAGTCAGTTAAAAAGAACAGAGAACAGCTTTCATTACCTCAGTTGACCCACTGGAGCACTTACAGGTCTGTTTCTCTTGGATGCTGATATAAACCAAGAATTGTTTTTGCTGTTTGATTTGTAGCTCTCTAGGCCTGGTATTTCATCATGGCTGTGATCTGATGCTGTTTGATGTGTGGAGCAATCTTGAAGCCCTGACCCTTCTGATACTGCTACTGAATGCAAAAGGCTGTTGGGGCCAAACTGAGGCTGCAAATAATTGTCAGTAGTTTTAATAACTGCTTTTGCCTGGGATGACATAAACTCCCTGGAAGAAACAATTAATGGAAGAATACAATTAATTGATTTGTAATCACTTATTAACAAATACTACATAATAACTAGTTGTGTGCTATATTATACACTTAGCCATTATTTTGTTTAATGCTGAAAATATCCCTGGGAAGTAGGTACTATTTTTATCCCCATTTTACAGATTTAAGAAGGCTTAATCTGTAATCAGAAAATCGAGGCTTAGAAAGGTTAATTAACTTGTCAAATGTCACATAATTAGTAAGTGACAGTGTGGAAATTTGAACTCAAGCTTGTCCTAAAATAAAACCAATGTTTATAACCATTAAGCTTCACTTCTATACTTAATTAAACAAAAAGAAAACCTGTATAATGCTTCAAACTACGGAATTATAATTTTAAAATTCTTAGATTTACTTTATTTCCTAATATTTAGCAGGGTGCTGGTATTAGAAAAACAAAGTTAAAGAGATGTGGGTCCTACCCTCAAGAAACTTGCATACTATCCCCCAATAGAGAACATATGTTAAATAAACTGCTAGGAACTATGGGTGTGTATTAACTTTAAAGGCAAAAAGAATTCGTTGAAGGCTATCTGAGAAGAGGTGGGAATAAAGTTGGTAAAGCCTTCACAGGAGACCTGAGAGTTTGTCCAGGCCTGTCCTGAAAGTCACCCATACCAGGAACTCCATCAGTCTCAGACACATTGGGACAGTTGTCACCCTACCTGGTGTTTAAGCTGGAAGAACAACATTTGGATGAACTATGATGTGTGAACAGGTAACCATACGACCAGGGATGATATGTAAATTTATGTAAATACCAAGTTAGGAATATGGACTATGTATAGAGTTTACCGGTATAATAAAAAAAGTTTCAACATATTTGATAATATTGAGCTGTGTGATGATCAGGCATAGAGGAGTGTCAGCCTATTGTTGTAACTGAGGCTATTTTTTACACAAACCAAATCTGCCTATTTCCAATTGGCTAGTTCCTCACTAGTTTTTATACATAATATAATATAACCTCCACAACATACATACACCCCCAATTATAAATTAGCATATGTTCAGTGTTAAAAATTTGGCAGGGACAGCCCTTCCTCCAAATCTTTCACATCCACAAATATCATTATAATCACAATTATTTGTTTTGGCCTGCCCTCTTTACATTCACAAATGTGTTAAATGGTCAGTTATTTCCCCAAGAACGAAAGGTAGTCACACATCACAAGGAAAATGGATGTGTATGTGTGTGAGCTGACACAGTGGATCAATGGGAGCTAAAACTATGGGATCCAAGTAGTTGTATTTTGTTGGTGGTGATGCCATCACATGTGTCTATCCAAGTCTGCCCTGGACTGAGTACAGTATTGAGGAGAGCAATGGCCTTCCCTATACTCTGAGGATCTGCTCAGGTTCAAAACTGTGACAAACAACATCTTGAAAGGATAACTGGACCCCAGCTCTGGCTAAGGTGGGACCTCCTTTCAGACCACCTAAGCTACTCAGATTTTGACAGCAGTGGTGACTGGTAGCATGTGGCAACAATTATGCCACATTGGCAGTGTTTCTACAGCAACAGCAATGGAGTCATAAATGGTCACCAAGCTCTTCGACTTGGGGAAAGAGCAGTAAACAGCCTGGGTGAAAGATTCACAGATCTCATAAACAGTTCCCAGTTCCCAATAAATAGTTACTTGAAGAGCAAATTCTCAAGTAAAAAAATGGAATTCCCTACTTAAGAGCAGAATGAAGTGGAGTTTTTTTATGAATGCATTTTGTTTACTGTCAAATATTTTTATAAATATACTAATGATTTTAATATAATAACCCATTATTCCACTACCACAAAGTGAAAGTTTTCATTTTTCCATATACCAAAGTTTTAATCATATATCTTCAATTCTATACTTTGACTTTTTGACTTAACACTGTTATATAACCATTATTCATGTTGCTATACAGTGTCTACAAATTTTACTAAAATGTAGTATTTAAACTACATTTTGCCTTCCTCTACTTAGTCATGCAGAAGTTGTCTATTATTTTTGTCTGCCTAGCACATCTTCCCCCTATTTCTGGTAACAGCTCTTGCATCCTTTGGGGAAACCCTCCATCATCAACCCTTCCCAATTCCACATGTTTCTGGTAGGGTTAGGACAATAAATTATATGAAGTTTATCTGGTAAATGGTACAAAGAATTAAATTAAAATGTATGGTGTGACCATATGTTTATTTATTACCTGCTTTTCTCCAGTAATTTATATCTAAAAGGGGGAGAAACTGTACTTTTTCATGTTAAAAAGTTATTATTGGCCCACTATCCAGTCTTCAGCTTTGGTTTGTTTTATCAACATGAATGACAAGTTTTCAATAGTTCTTACACATTCTCAACTCTTCTTTCTTATAACAATTGATGTGTGTTTCCTACTTGTTGGGTGCATGAGAGGATGATCACATAATATAGCAAAGCTAACATGTCCCACGTGGGAATTAAACCTATACACTTGGCTTGCTAAATTGATGCTGAAACTGAGGATATTGGGATCATTAACCTTTCAAGGAACAGAGATGCACTTGAGTTTCAGGTGATAAGACTTATTTTCAGGGTAAATAAAAAGTTAAGAAAGTAAATAAAACCATTCCAGCAGGGCACAAAGAGAATCGGAAGGCCAGTCACAGCTGTCGGGGATATACTAGTATCTTAACAACTCTAGCAGACTGCCGTGTTTTTTGACTCAGCACCCTCATATCTCCGGTGTCTACCTGCTCCTCTTCCTACATCATTATTGCCTGATTTACCTCTATCTTCTTCCTCATTACTCATGGCTTCTTCTAACTTCTTCTTTGTGTCTCCCCATTTCCATGGTACATTACTTTCTTCAGTCTTTGTCTATATGATTTACATTGGAATTCCTCAAAGAGTTTAATTTCATCTCTGCCCAGTATAGGACACCTCTGTTGGTAGAACTTTGAAGCTAAGCAACCTTATACGCCACTGGCAAAGCTCCATATGGGAAAGTACCTATAGTGGGCCAAACAGCTATGGATAGGACAGCAGGATAAGGTACACAGTAGGTAGGGGTAACATAGGCTCTCAGATGCCTGTCAAAAAAGAAAAACATAATTGGCAAGGGACTTGCATAGCTTATCAAGTATACTAAGATAAGCAGAAACACTATATATTGGTTGATTGAAAAAGTACTCACTAAAATATACCACACAATTTAAATTTCTACCAGAAGTGTTTAAATTTGACAACTACTAAAGTACTGCTCTGATTCTTCGGATTATTTTAATATTAGTCATTCATTTCTAATAACAGAGGAACATAAGAATGTAGTAGTACAATTGTAGGCCCAGTCTCCGGAACAACTGGCTCAACAGTTAGTTGTCAACATTGGTCCAAAGGGATGTGGATCAAAAGGTAAGACTGTCCTCCTTAACAATCCTTAAGATACCAATCTTTTTTTTTTATTTCAGCATATTACAGGCGTACAAATGTTTAGGTTACATATATTGCCTTTGCCCCACCCGAGTCAGAGCTTCAAATATCCATGCCCCGGACAGTGCATACCACACCCATTAGGTGTGCATATACCCAACCCCTCTTCTCCCCTCCCACCTGCCTGACACCCAATGAATGTTACTACTATATGTGCACTTAAGTGTTGACCAGTTAATACCAATTTGATGGTGAGTACATGTGGTGCTTGTTTTTCCATTCTTGGGATACTTAGCAGAATGGGCTCCAGCTCTATCCAGGATAATACAAGAGGTGCTAGATCACCATCGTTTTTTGTGGCTGAGTAGAACCCCATGGTATACATATACGACATTTTATTAATCCACTCATGTATTGATGGGCACTTGGGGTGGTTTCCACATCTTTGCAACTGTGAATTGTGCTGCTATAAACATTCGAGTGCAGATGTCTTTTTTATAGAATGTCTTTTTTTCCTTTGGGTAGATGCCCAGTAATGGGATTGCTGGATCAAATGGTAGTTCTCCTTGTAGCTCTCTGAGGTATCTCCATATTACTTTCCACAGAGGTTGCACTAGTTTGCAGTCCCAGCAGCAATGTATGAGTGTTCCTATCTCTCCACATCCACGCCAACATTTATTGTTTTGGGACTTTTTGATAAAAGCCATTCTCACTGGAGTTAAGTGATATCTCATTGTGGTTTTGATTTGCATGTCCCTGATGATTAGAGATGTTGAGCATTTTTTCATACATTTGTTGGCCATTAGTCTGTCTTCTCTTGAGAAGTTTCTGTTCATGTCCTTGCCCACTTTTTAATGGGGTTGTTTGATTTTTTTGCTTGCTGATTTTCCTGAGTTCTGTATAGATTCTAGTTATCAGCCCTTTATTGGATGTGTAGCATGCAAATATTTTCTTAAGGAACTTAACCCAAACAACTGCCAACATGATAACCTGATCACCATAATACAAGACTTTCTTATCCCCTCAAAATCCTTGCATTTATTGCTGAGAGTTCCCAAACTGGTACATTATAAATTCCTAAAAGTACCTCCTAAGTTCCCATAAAAATCTGCTGATAAGAGTTACAGCTATTTCTATTCTCTTCCTCCCTTCACTACCTTACTGCTGCCACTACTTATCACACAAAAAATAAGGTCCATGGCCAGGGTGCTGCCTCAGCATGTTCCCAAAGATTGCATTGCTTGGGATTCCAGAACAGTCCAGTGGAGCGGTGGTGAAAAGTGATATCTCTCCAACTCTTTCCTATTCTAAGTCACCTACACACTGAAACAGCTAAAGTTGTGAGTCCCAAGGAGTCTTCCTTGAATAGTTTTATATAGTTTTATAATAGTTCTATAATAGTTTTTGGCCCTTATCTGCCCAATTATAGGGAATCTAACACAGTCCACGAAGCCAGGCAAGGAATAAATGGTATATCATACCCTCCATATTGACAATAATCATAGGAATACTAACTGCTAATGCCAACATAGCACTTATTTATGTCAGTCACTATTCTAAGCATTTTATATAACCATTCAAGCCTCACAAGAGCTCTGTATTATCATTCCCTTTTTACAGATGAGCAAACAGGGCTTGTAGTATTTGAGCTTACATCTATAATTTTACTGTGATGATTAATTTTATGAATCAACTTGACTGGGCCATGGGAATCCCAGATAGTTGATGAAACATTATTTCTGCGTGTGTCTATGAGGGTGTTTCTTGAAGAGATTAGCATTTGAATTGGTGGTCCAAATAAAGCAGACAGTCCTCCCTAATGCAGTCGGGCATCATCCAATCTGTTGAGGGCCTGAATAGACCAAAAAGGCAGAAAAGGTTGGATTCTTGCATCCTCTGCCTTACTGCTTCATCTGGGACATCAATCTGCTCTTGGCACTCTTGGTTCTCAGGCCTTCGGACTCAGACTAGAACCTACACCATCAGCCTACTGGCTCTCAGGTCTTTGAACCACACTACTGGCTTTCCTGAGTCTCCAGCTTACAGTCGGCAAATCGAGGGACTTGTCAGCCTCCATAATCAGGTGGGCAATACTTTATATGTGCAGTATATTATAGTCTATTGGTTCTGTTTTTCTGGAGAACCCTAATACCCCTAATACACTTACTATTTGTTTTATGTTTTTCCTATCTGTGTTATGTTCATTTTCACTTCTTTCTTGTCGACTAAAAAATAATTTTTATTATTTCATTTCTCTTTCTATTAGGTTGCATTCTATACATTGTTTAACTTTATTTTTACTGGTTACACTAGCTATTACAATATGAATCCTTGTCTTACTAAAGTTTAATATAAATTATTAAGTTATTATTTTTCAGATAATGCAAGAACCTTAAAATACATTATATCCATTTATTGTTGCTTCCTTGGGCTGGTGAACAATACTTCTTTATTCCCTTTTTCAACAATAGGTACACCTGTCTTTCATGGTTCCTGACTTTATGCAGGGAGGTCATCTCCAAAATTCTGCATTGCTTGAGCTTGAGGTTTTGCATCCTGTCTTCCATGTGCTTCATGGGAACTATTAATTACAATAATTTTACATTATAATTTCTTTGAATATTTACATTTTGTTGCAGCTGTCTTTTGTAAAATTCAGTGAGTTGTATGGTAGTTTAGTTCAACTTTGTCTTTCTCAACTGATACTGAATTTAGTGCTGTGATCACTTTTATTTATTGGCTCATCTGTGGTCTTATGGACAGGTATAGTTCATTTCCATGTGGATTCTTAAATCAATTTTTCTAAGAAATGGTCTTTTGTGCTAACAAAACAAAAAACACAAAAAAACAACTGATTGTCTCCTCACCTATTGTTGAAGCATTCTATTGTTTCTGGAACCTAGGCTAATTTTACAACACAGATTTTTCTTTTAACATTTCTATGTCATTTTTTTTTTTTTTTTTTTGAGACACAGTCTCACTCTGTTGCCCAGCCGAGAGTGCCATGGCATCAACCTAGCTCACAGCAACCTCAAACTCCTGGGCTCAAACGATCCTTCTCCCTCAGCCTCCTAAGTAGCTGAGACTATAGGCATGCGCCACCATGCCCGGCTAATTTTTTCTATATATTTTTAGTTGTCCAGTCAATTTCTTTCTATTTTTAGTAGAGACGGCGGTCTCGCTCTTGCTCAGGCTGGTCTCGAACTCCTGAGCTCAAACCATTCTCCCGCCTCAGCACTCCAGAGTGCTAGGATTACAGGCGTGAACCACGGTGCCCAGCCTCTATGTCAGTCTTATCATCTTGTCCTGGAAGTCTATGATACGTCTCTACTGAAAATTTTTCATTATATCTGTAAATAATTCACATATAAACAGACTTCAAGTAGTTCCTTCTTCAGTAAGATTTCAATGTTACCCTCATATATAGGAATGCTTTTCCCTCCTGTGCATCAACACCTTCCCTGGTAGATTTGATAGCTGAAATCACTATATATCATTGATTATTCCCTATCATATAAAATGCTAGTCCTTAATTTCTGTCAAATATTTCAGTTTATCATTGTATTATTTACTCTCTCACCATGGTATAAAGGCATTTTTTTTCAGTCTGGAACCTAAATTTTTATTATTTTTATTAGTAGTAGTACCTAAATTCCACTTCATTGGATTAATACAAGAACATCAATCACATTACTTCAAAAATACACCTTCTTAAAAAAATATCTATCAGTCTACACATCAACATACATCTATTTCGCCATCAATATTAGTTTTATATGGCTATAAAACAAATTATCACAAACTTAGTGGCTTAAAATAATATCTATTTCTTATCACACTATTTCTGTGGGTTAGGTGTCTGAGCAAAGTTTAAATGGATTCTCTGCTCAGAATTTCACAAGACTGAAATCAAGGTGTCAGCTGGGGCTACAGTCTCATCTAATACTCAGGGTCCTCTTCCAAGCTCATTCAGGTTATTGCTAGAATTCATTTCCTGACAGCTGTAGAACTCATAGTGACTATCGTCTTTTTTGAGGCCAGCAGTAGCTTAGCTTTCTGGCTTCTCTTCTTATGATCCCTCTCATTTAAAAGTTCATCTGATTAGGTCAGGTCTTTTGTTTAACTTAAAGATAACTAATTACATGAGTCAACTACATCTGTAAAAATCTCTTCTCCTTTGCCACATAATGCAGTCTACTCATGGGGGCGATGGCCTGTTATATTCATAGGTCTTGCCCACATTACAGAATAGGGAATTATACAGGCCATGTACACCAGGTGATGGGGATCTTGGGAGCTATATTAAAATTCTGCCTTCCACATTAGCTATACAATTATCCAGTTTTAAATATCCGTTTTTTATGTCAAATTTAGATTGATATTATGTTTTCTAGAAAATTCAAATGTAATTACTTAAGATTAAATTTTATCATTATTCAATTCTGAGAATATTAAAAAGAGTGTGCCCAGGTTCTGATGCTAAATTCAAAGAGAAACTTAAAAAAAATGCTTTGAGAAGTGGCAATATTATTAGAATAAATTATTTCTTGAACTGGATAATTTAAGAGGAGGAGGGATTAACTTGGATGTAAATTTTCTACAGTTTTTAAAAAAATGTCCGCTATATTATTTATTTATTTATTTTGAGACAGAGTCTCACTCTCTTGCCCTGGCTAGAGTGCCATGGCACCAGCCTAGCTCACAGCAACCTCAAACTCCTGGGCTCAAGAGATCCTACTGCCTCAGCCTCCCGAGCAGCTGGGACTACAGGCATGTGCCACTATGCCCAGCTAATTTTTTCTCTATATATTTTTAGTTGTCCAGATAATTACTTTCTATTTTTTTAGTAGAGACGGGGTCTCACTCGTGCTGAGGCTGGTCTCAAACTCCTAAGCTCAAACAATCCTCCCGCCTCAGCCTCCCAGAGTGCTAGGATTACAGGCCACCGCGCCTGGCCGGCTATATTATTTCTGAATTATGGTTTATGGTCAGTCATCAGAAAAATATTACCTCTTTTAGCAATATGAATCGTTCTTTAGGAATTCGGTCTTAAAAGAACAAATATGGTCACATGTGTCTATATGTATATAAAAAATACAAATATTTAAGGAAGATGCTTAGAGGAAGATGAAATAAAACATGTCAAAATTTAACCTTAAAAAAAATCAATAAAAACTCATTTAATTTAAAAGTATAAAAATTTAGGTAAATTAATCTTTTAAACAATTTCTATATAGAATACAATAGACATGATAAATTATAGAATTACAAAGCTGAAAGGCATGTTAAGAGTTTAAGCTTCCTTCCTTTTCTTAAACAGGACTATATCTCATCTACATTTGGCTTTTATTATATTCAAAAACATTATCTGGGATAGATCTTATACATTGTGGAATTATAACTCCCTTGATATTTCAGTATAGTATTTAATTATGCTTATTCTCTGAGATTTTCACTAACTCTAATTTATAATTTTTGCTTCACAAAGCAATAACTAAGTGAAGATGTGACGTCTAATATGAGAATATATGCTTAAGAAGGAGTACAGAAAAAAACAATAAATAGATCATGATAAGAATTAAGGCGATGACTCGAGTTTTGACATAACAGTTTTTCTTTTCGTTTCCTCTATTGTAATGGCATTAGTGAACCTTAGTAGCTTTTTATAGCAATTTGAGGAAAACTCCTAATAAAGTCATAATTCTCGGTCTCATATGAAGGATTTCCACCCTTGTGGTGTGCTCATTGCCCCCCTGTAATATTCCTCAGCTATAACTGCACCACATTGCCTCCCATAGTTCTTATCTGTATGCCTTTTAACCAATGGTGTTCACTCAAGCTAATCTCTACCCATTACTGTACTTCTTTCAAGAAGTGTTTAACAAATGTTAATCTTAATTCCAAATTTAGATTTTCTAGAACACTTTCCATAATAACATTGTCAGATAGAAGAGAGAAATGTTAAACAAATAGTTACACATATAAATCTACAATTACTGATTGTGCTTAACTGTGAAGGAAAAGTCCTAGTTACTCTAGGGAGAAATTCAGGAGTCAGGGTCCTAGAGAAAGCCTCATCAAAGCTGTTTGAGCTGACAAGACACATGAGAGGAATTAACCCCACCAGATTCTAGTCATTCCTTATTCTAAATCATTCCCTCGGGTCCTGTGTATAAATTGATGTACTGTTTTGCATATTGCTATGTTTGCTTTGTTGTTTATGTGATTTCAGATTATTTCATATCCCATTCTGCAAGAGTAATATTCTCATTTTATATCTTTTATATTTCCACAGGAACTCAAACAGTGATTGATATGTAGGAATTATTTTTTGATAATTATGACATTGTGCAAAAATGTGTCAAAAAGTGTCATTAACAAGAAACAAACACAATTTAAGAAATAAAATATAATAAAGCAGAAGCCAAGAATTATGTCAGGCAATGTGGATTATTTAACAGTCATCCCCCTACTTTTCCTTAAATAAAAAGCCTCAGTTACTTTTGGGAATTCACCCTCCTTAATATGGCATGGAGAGTATCCTCTGATCAGCTCCAGTGGGCACATCCCTAATGGTCTAAAACCAATGACGGTAATTTCATTTCCTTCGCCCCTGACAGGTTAAGTGATCCAGTTTTGGCCAATGAGGTATAAGAAATCTTCTGGGAAAAGGTTTTTTTACCCTAATAAAAAAGAGATATAACTGATCAAACATCCGTCTTTAGTCAGGCATTGCTGAGTGAACATGTGATGAGCCAGCCATCTCGCAAGCAGGAGGGGTCAAGTCAAAGGATCTAGCCAATATTTTGAGGATGGCACAGAGAAATATACTATGAGCCAAACTCTTTGATAACACTGCTGAACCACTGAATTTAACTCTAGAATTGCTCTATTTCTGAAGTTCTTATGTGAGACAGTAAATATTCCTCATTTTTCAAGTCACTTTCAGTTAAATTTTCTGTTACTTTCCACTCATGGTGGCCCAACTTGTACAATCAGCCTTCTACTACCTGCATAGAGAAAACCACATTAATTGCAATGGACACTTAATGTAAAGTAATTAATAATCTTAATTACCTTTGTTTTATTTTTAGTTTTATTAAAAATCCATACTAACACTGAATTAATTTCATGATGGGTTAAAATATAAACTATCTGATATTTTCTAAAAATTCTGCTTTTACTTAATCAGAAACATTTCACTAGAAATTTCAGCATAAGCCTAAAATAACATGGAGTTTTTATTTTCCTTCTTTTTGAAACACAAAGCATCCATGGTAAGTGTAGATTTCTATGGCACAAATCTGCATGTGGCTAATAATTCTATTCATAAGTAGGAAGTGTGGCTACTTTGACAGACCATGGCTCAGTAACAAACACGCCGGTCTAAGTTATCACACAGTTTGGATGTGAATTCAACAGCAGGATAATGACAGTTGCCAAGGACTTGTACTTGCTGTCGCTTCATACTAGTGTTGCCTGTCAAAATGTCTCTTTTTCTTATACAGAAACCATAGAATTTTTATGGATAGCAATTACTTACAATATAAAATGAAGTACATCAAATCTAACAACCACTCTTTAGCCCTTCATTATTTGGTAGTCTCTTTGTTAAATGTAGTCAACCATTTTCATCTAAATTATTTATTTATACTGTATAATTGACAAGCATGTATTTCTTGTTTTATATTCTTATGGCATTTAAGCCTTCCTGAAGAGTTACGGTTTTTAAAAATATTATTTGTAAAACTTATCTTTATCATATTACTATTTTAATGGTAATTAAGCTCTCTAACTCAAATATATACAAATAAAATATAAACATAAAGGAAGATAACCATAAGTATGTTTAATAATAATTCACCAGTTTAAAATACTAGAAAGCAACCAATAAAAGAAATAACCCCACATATGTTTGGTGAGTGTAAACTTTTGTAAAATCTCTGGAGTACAAAGAGCACAAAGATTTCATTAAACTGCATCCTGCCCTTTCCTCAACTTGCTTAAACAAATAACTTCCAAAAATACAAGTAACTTTCTATAATTGCTAGATTCTCTAATAAATGTAATTTAAACATCATAAAAAGTGAGTAATAAAAGGGATAATAATAACAGTAAACAATTCCCCACAAATTTTATTTCTAATGCCAGAAGAAAATATAATTTTAGTTTGGCCTAAAAATGTTGGTAATGGTTTTCCACTTGCAGAGCAATGCCAGGTTATTTTATGACATGTCAAATATTTACTTGCAACTCAATGACTGAATAATAACCAATGTATTAATATTATGTTCAAACTACATATATGCCACATAGAAGATATTCAATAAGTGTCTATTATATAAAACTTGTTTACTTGTTACTTTTACTTGTAAAAGAAGGAAATTCTAAATAAGAGGAATAATTTCTAATATTCATAAGGACCCATTTGAGTACAGGGTCGGAAGCATAAATCATTCCACTGAAAGGGGGAAAAATATTTTTGCTCCTGCAAAACTACAAGGGAATAAAAATAAGTCACATCTTCAATCTAAACTTGAGGGAGGTTATAGATATTATATACAACTTTTCCAGAAGAAATTTAAATTTTCAGAAAGAAATAATGATTTAGTCTTTTAATTTTTTTAAAGGAAATAATACAATAATGTTCAGATCTATAGAGATATTTTTTTAAAGACTTGAAGAAAAAAATCTGGAAAAAAATTAGGAATTGGAGAAAGTGTAATCAGTGCAACAGAGGTCTAAAACAGTGAAGTGTTGCTTTTCTTCATTCACTATTGCTGCCTCCCTCTAACTCCCTTCTGCCACCCATTCCATGGTAAGAATCAAAGTTCATCTTTGGAATGATGAAGTTACTAGACTTAAAATGTCCTAGAAAAGGAAATATAGCCAAATGTTTATATTTCAAAAAGAGTCTAAGACTCTTTACAAGTACAAATACCCAATATAAGTTTCAACGTAAAAAAGTGACTGAATAGATTAGGTGCTGTTAGTATCCTTGAAAGCAAGATTTGTCTGTGAAAAAAACAGCCTAGATAATCTACAACAAACAACTGTTGGCATTCACTTTTTAAAAACTGATTTGTTTTCATTTAATGTACTAACAGTAATTTGCCTCCTCAGGGAACTGTAAGAGTTGGTAATACCCTGAGCTGCGAGCAGGATAAAAAATATTGTAACTTTCATTATAAAAATCGTGAAATTACATTCCTTAGATGATCATTGGTTAAAAATCACTAAAAAAATATTTTATATGTGGGATATAAAGAGAAATTGTTTACATTCTCTTAATTTTAAAATGCAATTATAATTTGGGATTTTCCATTTCAGCATTTGGAGATACCTTCTATGGACATGGTGAAACTGCCCCTGGATACCTGTTACTAACAAATAATTAGTGTGCTATCCATGGCTCAAAGGCTGATGCCCTGTTCTGGGTCACCTGGGAATATATCGGAATACAGCTGGGTATGAGAGGTTTCCTGTTGTGCTGCTCTCCTGGAAGTAGCCACAGGAATGAGGCTAGAGGGGTGGGGAACCTGTGGACTTCTGATTCCAAGATTCTTCTTTTTAGGCACCAAAGGAGGCAAGAAAAGCTTCATCTTTCTCTGCTGCACTCCTTTTAGTAAAAGGATTTGTTCTGCAAAATCTAGATTCAGTCAAAAGGCTGCAATTAAGGACCTAGAAGGCCACATTTCGCCTTAAGGACGCAGGTTCCCCACCCCTGCAAGTGGCACAATGTGATGAATACATCTACAATATTGGTGTTAGTTTTCTTGCGGGAGTGGCATCCTGGCACAGTAGTTTTCACTCTGTTACAAGCAAATTCAGCATGAAGTGACAGCGGGAGAAACACATGGAAAAAACATAAGAAAGAGAGAAAAGAAGTGCAAATAATAAAAATATAACAAAAGTTAAATGAATAGCATCAGGTAATAATGTGAAAATAAAGTGATTAGTCATTGTATGGCTATTTTGAATGGACTTTATATATGTGGGCATATTTTGTAAAAAGTACAATGTGTTAATTAGTGAAGAAAAGCACCACCTCTGTGATGTAAGTAAAGGAAAAACAAATTGACTACATTTTAATAATTATTTCTCATAAAAAGACAACAAAGATGGTAAAAGAAAGGTGGCAAGGAAAACAAGAATGAAACAAGAGAAGTTTTAACCTCAATCTGGGGGAAAAATGTCTTTACTCATAGAGAAAATTGCCTCTCTCTGATAATCATATTAATACCAATGAATCTTAGATTAACATTAGCCTTTATGAACTTGACCCCTTTCAGGTTGAAACTCATCATTTTCTTTTTCATGAAGGTAAAGACCTTTGGCCATTCTCTACAAATTTCCATTCAATTGCCAAGAAAAGGGTTACTTCATTTTCTAGGTACATCATAATCAAAGTTGATGGTAACAGGCAGTAGTGACAGAAAAGAAGTTAGGATTCAAACAAAGAAACAGAAGAAGCACATTGAAACAAAAACTATTTAAAAAAAGGCTGTAGGAAAGTGTCACATGAGAAGAAAGACTGACAGATAATAAAAAGGACAAATAAAGCCAGAGTTAAAGAGACTCAGAATCAAAGAACAAAAAAAGAAAAAAGCAGAAACTGAACAAGTGAAAGTACATTTAGCTCTACCAGAAAAAAATAAAGTAGCTAAAAATGCACATGAAAAAGTTACAATAAAAGGTAAATGTAATATAATTTTGAAGTAGAAAATGGGAAAAATAAATTCCAAAGGCAGTAAAAGTATGTGCAAATACATACTATATCAGAATTGGCATTTATATAAGGGAATACTTTAAAATCCTATTTAGAAATGTTTTCATTGTATTATTAGGAAGAACACTAATATGAGTGAATTATGTTCTTACAATAGAATATACAGAGTACACATTTTAAAAAAATTATTTGGCCATGTAGTTAGTACACTGTGTAAAGGATCTCATACATTGCTAACATATACTTATAAATGAGAATAAGGCAAAAAAAAAGATTAGCTGAAAAGTCTAAGTTCACTTTTATCTTAATCTAGTGACACACATATACTCAAAAAAAGCAAACACTCAAACTGTTCTAGAAAATAAGTATGACCTAGCATTTCTATAAGGAGATTAACATGACCTCTAATTTATGAATAATTTCTGTGGTGCTCTTATGGTCTCAGTTTTTTAGCTAACATAAAGACTATGGCATCACATTTAGCCAGCCAATAGTTTATCAACATCTGGCATACACCTTTTAGTTCTTTCATTTTCTACCAAAGAAAAAACAGGAAAAATACCCTTGTGCCCTCTGCTTTATACTTCTGATAAAGTGCTATGGAGTTAGATCCATTTGGGTTCAAATTCCCCCACCTTCTCTATATATTAGCTGTGTGAGTTTAGTCAAGTTAATAATCATCTCTAGGTCTTTGTTCTCTCATAGGTAAAATGGAAGTGTTTAGAATATTATCTGCTTTATATTCCTCCCAAGGTTGTTTTGAGAACAAAATTGACATAAGGTACGTTAAGCACTAAGCATGGTGACTGGCACATAGCAAATATTACCTGCCATTATTATTATTATCCTACCTGTTCAATTCAGACCCAAGGGATAATTTATGTTTACTGCATCATCTATCTTTTCTTCTTCCTATAAGGTAGGAAAAATTGAAGGGCTCTATCCCAGGCAATGACCTTTGTAGCCCATCACATCTCCAAGTTATTATTTACATCATCACCACAAAATACTAAATGAACTTTTACATAGACACCTTTCTATAAGCATGTTTATCCCCTTCAGAATTCAGTTTAAGCTGCTGAAATAATATTCTTACCTTGGTAAATCATTCAAAACATATTTGCAAATTGGGTCCACAGTACTCCCATCCAAGGTACCTTTAGGGTTGCTTTGCTGTGATACCTCCATTACTTTTGTCAAGGGGGATAAAGAAGACTGAGATAGTGCTTCTCTGTGGTCTTCTGCTTCTAGTTTTGCCATTTTCATCTACGAATGATAAAGAATGTTATTTAATTTAAAATGTAAAATCCTACTGGGTTACAAATAGAGGCTGGACATTAATCACGATTTACTTGTCATCATGTTCTAGATCACACAGCAATTATTAAATGTGAAATTTCATTAGAAATTAACAGAGATGAGAGCCTAAAGGAAGAAAAAATATGAATCTAAGTCTATAATTGGTATAATCCTGTTTAAGAAAGAAAAAATGCTAATTTGTTACAAAATATTTTAATTTTTGCTGTTTGCTACAACACCACTTATATAAGCAAATTTACGTGTGAAATATATTACTGAAAAAGCACAATACTTTTTTTTGGTCTGTCTTTTGTCATCCCTTCTTTTTTGGAACTTACCTTCCTCTGGATTCTGATGGGACTGTCAATTATGTGGCCTGGACTTCCAGACAGGGGAATGAGTGTCCCAAGGCATGTCAAATAAAGTGCCCTATAAAGACGGATAAACCAGAGTTCAGATGAAGAAGAGAAAGTAGTGCTCTATTTTCTGGCATGGTTAGCTTCAAGAAGAATATAAACCTCTATCATTAAGAATGAGGCCAAAAGAGATGAAAGCAGACACAAGAGACAGAAAGTGAGATTTCTGATGATGACATTTCAATCCCTGAAACCAGCTATTAAAAACAACCACATCTCTCAAGTTTCCTAGGTACATGATCCAACAGTTTCCTTTTTTCTGCTTAAGCTACTTTGAATTGAGATTCTCTTATTTGCAACTTAGAAATCTTGAATAATACATACAGACAACCTAAAATTTGTTAAGACCAAACCAATGTGCCCATAAGAAATAATGTCAAAGCAAGTGATCAAGAGGACCCTTTCCAGAGTGTAATCACGCTCTCACATGTTCAAATAGCTACAAGGTCTCATCGCTAATGTAGCCCACTAAAACAACAAGGAGGAATCCCAAGGTAAGACAACATACCAGGACTAAGGAAAAGATACCACTTTTAAAGTAATAAAAATATTACTTTTACCTTTTTTCTGTTGTTCTGAAATAAAAGCATTTGTTTTTTGTTTTTTTTTAGGCAGAGTCTCACTGTGTTGCCTGGGCTAGAGTGCCATGGCATCATCCTAGCTCACAGCAACCTCAAACTCCTGGGCTCAAGCGATCCTCCTGCCTCCGCCTCCTGAGTAGCTGGGACTACAGGCATGCGCCACCATGCCCAGCTAATTTTTTTTTTCTATATATTTTTAGTTGTCCAATTAATTCCTTTCTAATTTTAGTAGAGACGGGGTCTCGCTCTTGCTCAGGCTGGTTTCGAATTCCTGAGCTCAAACAATCCGCCCGCCTCGGCCTCCCAGAGAGCTAGGATTACAGGCGTGAGCCACCACGTCTGGCCCAGAAGCATTTTATTCACAAATTACTTATTAGATTACCTTCATTGTACCTAGCATTGTTCTAGGCACTTAGAATGCTTCAGTGAACAAAGAAGAAAAAGATTGTGCCCTGTGCAACTTACATTTTAGAGGGATCAGATAATAAGCAATAAACAAAATAAGTAAATTGTATAGATGTTAAAAGGTGATAAATGCTATGGGGAAAAAATGATGAGGGAAAGGTAGATGGGAGTATAAGGGTGGAGGGAATTGCAACTTTAAATAGGGTTGTCAGCATAGACCTCATTGAGGTTGTAGCATCTGGGCAAAGACTTGGAAGAGAAAGGGAGTTAGCTATGTAGATACCCAGGGAGGTAGATATCCAGAAAGCCCTAAGGTGAAATATATCTGGCAAGTGTGAAGAAGAGCAAAAGTAAATAAATTGATGATCAAGGGGGAATGTAGTTGGGATGAGGTTAGAAAGGCAATGGAGGAGGTGAAGAAAACATAGGGCTCTGTGGGACATTGTTAGGCTTTGAAAGACTTAGAAAGCCCTTGGAATGTTTGGAGTAAGAAGCAATATGATTTTTTTAAAAGATAATTTTGGCTACTTTGTTACGAATGTATCAAATGCCTGCATTGCAATGTTCTGATTTGTCCATATATTATTTTCTAATACTTGCATAAACTGTAGCAGCCAATTGTCTGCCAATATATATTCCTTCTTTCTTCTATAAGACTAGAATCCTTGATTTTTAACTGAGGCATATGGCTGCCAAAAATAAAGACTAAATTTCCCAGTCTTTCTTGTAGTTGAGTAGGACCATATGAACATGTCCTGGCCAATGACATATTAATGGAAATGATAGATGAAAGTGAGTCTGCCCTTCTTTTTTCTTCTTTCTGCTACCTAGAATGAAGAAAATGGCTAGCTCTGGATTGGCCATCTTTAACTTTGGTGTGATGCTAAGGATGAAAGCCAGGACACAAGGAGGATAGGAGTTTGAATCTCTAACAATATGAGTATCATACCAACCCTGGACTACTTGCTACTAGACTTTCACATGAGAAATAAACTTTTAGCTTATCCAAAACAGTATTAATTTGGGTCTTTGTTACGTGTAGTTAAACATAGTCCTAAAACACCTGACACTCTCTTGAACTAAGTTGCTTTCAAGAACCTAAAATATGTGGTATTAACTTAGAGTAGGAATATGGGAAAAACACTAGGATGGCTTGGAATCTAAATTTAACTCAGAATCCAGTAATTTGGGGCTTCGGGCCTTTCAGGGTTGAAAATTTCAACTATTTCTGTATCCCAAACTGAAACCATTAAAAGTAGCACACTAAAGTAGTAGCTGTAGAAGAAAAGATTGTGACTCTAAGCCTTTTTAAAGTATTTTCCTTTAAGAATTTTTTTCTTTTTTTTTTTTTTGAGAGCTAAATAAAGTCCTTTTTATTAAGCCAATGGTTATGTCAATTTATCTTTGTCACACAATAAAACTGGCCCAGTTGTCAAAGATCAGATTAAAGTTGCTGTCTGCCCACCCAAGCTTATTATATTAGAAGACCTCAAAGGAATCACCTTTCTGTTGAGGCATAGTCAGGGAATTAAAAAAAAAAAAAGTCACAATGCCAAACAGTCTGTCCCAGGCAAATCAAGATGTATGGTCACCTATCTGTACATCAATAGCTTCCTTTTTACATGAGAAAGTACTACTCTATATCGCTATAGTTGCATATGGATGCATGGGACCTGCCAAAGATTTATTTTATTGTTTGCTACTTTTTAAAGAAGGTACCAAAAAGTCTGTTTGTGTCTTGAAGTGAAGATATTTATTTACTCTCTACGAAAGGACGAAAGGCACTTCCTCCTCACTAGCTCTGTTCCCAATGGTGAGCAGGCTTTCCTATTTCAGAGGTCTGTTCTTTCTTTATTCAGAGATGATGACACATGGGCCTTTTTGCATTTTCAAAATCTGGGCCTAATAAGCTTTTAAGTTACATTCTGGATTTTCCAGGATATAAAAAAGGTTAACAAGATTTGGTCTGCAGTAGACAACTCTACCTGAGCACAACTACTCTGGGGCAGTGGGATCTTGGAGAAAAATGGCTGTGTGGGGTATATGTGTGTTTATAAAAGAGAAGGAAAGAGGGGGGATAGAGGAGGAAGGGAGAGAGAGAGGTAGATTTGAAAGGTCAGGCAATGTGAGCTGTGATCTGGGGGACCCAGTGAAGGGCACTCTAACTGAGTACAGCACTGAAGAAATTGAATTATCCTCCATGATGGTTAATTTTATGTGCTAACTTGACTGGGCCATGGTGACCAGGTATTTGATCTGGGTGTTATCTGCGAAGGTGTTTTTTGGATGAGATCAACATTTAAATGGGTGGGTAGACTTTGAATAAAGCAGTTTCCCTATATCATCTGGGTAGGCCTCATCCAATCAATTAAAGGTTAATGGTACAAAGGCTGAACTCTCCTGAGTAAGAAGGAATTCTGCCAGCAGACTATCTTTGGAGTAGAACTGCAACTCTTCCCTAAGTCTCTCACCTGCCAGCCTACCCTGTCAGATTTTGGACTCACCTAACCTCTACAATCCCTTAAGCCAATTCTTAAATCTCTCTCTCTCTTTCTCTCTCTCTCTCTCTCCCTTTCTCTCTCTCGCCATACACACACACACACACACACACACACACACAAATGTATATACCATCATGCATCACTTAATGACAGGAACACATTCTGAGAAATGTGCCATTAGGTGATTTCATAGTGTGAACATTATAGAGCATCCATACATAAACCCAGATAGTTTAGCCTACTACACACCTACAAGGGGTGGAGAACCTATGGTATCGGGGCCACATGTGGCCTCCTGGATCTGTGAGTGTGGCCTTTTGACTGAATCCAAATTTTACAGAATAGAGGGATTTGTTCTGTGAAGTTTGGATTCAGTCAAGGAGGTGAACTTAGGGATTTAGAAGGCTACATGTGGCCTTGAGGCCACAGGTTACCCACCCCTGGTAGGCTACAAATCTGTACAGCATTTTACTGTACTGAATACTACAGGCAATTGTAACAATCATAAGACACATATCTAAACAAAGAAAAAGTAATGCATTGTGCTACAACATTACAACCGTTATGACATCACTAGGTGATGGGAATTTTTAACTCCATTATAATCTTATGGGACCACCATTGTATATGTGGTCCATCACTAACTGAAACATTGTTATGCAATCTATCACACACATACACACACATCCTTTTGGTTCTGCTTCTCTGGAGAACCCTAACTAATATACCATCTTTCAGAGACCATGCCAGCTGCAAGGCTGAGCTGGAATTGGAGCTAGAAAGACTTTCCTGAAGCAAGGACCAATAGAGCCAGTCAGATGATGCATGCAATGGAAACAATAGCGGTGATATAGGTCAGCAAGAAACTATGGCAACAGCAGCACAACCAATAATACCAGCAGCACCAACAGACAAACTGACCGATGCCAGGGCTCTTCCTCATTTGGGAGAGGGCAGCTGAAGGACTTGTTGAACTACAATTAACCTTGTTGAACTATAATTGTTGAACTACAATTAACCCCTAAGATTCTTAGATAATCTATAGGAAATAGGAAGTTTAAAGAATACGATGCTACACTTGCTGCTAATTATGCATATGAAAGAATAAAAGAAATATAACTTATAGCCATAAGTATTATGGAGAAATTCACATATATGGTACATAAGAGAATGATCATGTCTTTTTCTGCCACTTTCTAGTTAAGTGACCTTGAGCATCACAACCTTTCTGAGCCTCAGTCTTCTCATCTGCAAAGCAGGTTGTGAGGATTAAATAAAATGGTGAAAGTGAAAGCATTTGGCATGGTGCTTAGCACATGGTAAACATTCAATAAATGTTAGGTGAATCTGAATCTATATCAAATAAGAAAAGATATTTCTCTATACATAGTTTAATAAAAGAAATTTTAATATTATCACTTCTCAGCCTTTTGGCTAAGATCAAGTGTAATATTAAATAAGGGTGCTCTGCCCAGCACTCCTCTGGTATTTCTATTGGAGCCTAAAGGACTGTTGGCATTCATACTCCTCCTGCCTCTTTAAGTTTCTCACAATAGGAGAGCTAAGGTTCTCTTTTAAGGCATGCTTAAGAACCATTGATTACTGAATTCTTTCATAGGTTGAGTCTTTGCTAATTGGGGAATGCTTAAAAGTGAAAATCCAGCTGTGTATAGCAAGATGAAATTACATGATTACAGAGTAAATCACATTGTACAACAACATCCATTGACTACCCTGATGTGTTTATTATAAAGTCCAATTATTAAAAAATAAAATTTTCATCCAACTATTCAAAAATAACTGTTGAAATATAACAATAGTTTTACTTTTTACTTATGCATGATTATAATCCTAATTTTTCAGTAAAAGAGGTAATCACTTTAATGATGGGTATGGTTTTTCTTTCTTTCTGTAAAATAGTTTCACTATGCTTTTAGTGCAATGAGTTATGTATATATGAAATCATTACCATTATTAAATGCATATTTCTTCTGTACTGTTACTATGTTAGTGTCATCCTCACTAAAAGTAGAACATATTCACAGGTTAAGTAGAATATGCAGAATACAGTAGGGTTTCAGAAGATAACATCCCACACATTACTAATGAAATGATAACCAATTGTTCATTAGAAATTAAAGAAATAAAAATGTGTTAATTTTAATTTGATGGACACTAAATACTATGGTATTTTAACAGAATACAGATAAAGGCATTGCCTTATATTTTATTAACACATGCATAGTTTATTCACTGACACACTGAAAAATCACTATTTTTCTTTACATCCACTTTCTTAACAATTTTACATGAATATGTGCTCCCCTCTCATGCTCAACCTCTAGATCTGCTCTTTCATCCTTTTTTACAAAAGAATTCGAGTACATAGTGGTTATGAGTCTGGACTCTGGAGCCACAGTGCCTGGGTTTGCCTCCTTGCTGCCCACTTACTAGCTGTGTCACTTTGGACAAGTCGCATAACCTTTTCGTGTTTCAGTTTCTTCATCTGTAATATGGGGATAAGAATAGTACCCACCTCATGAGTTTGATATGTTTGGTACTATGTATCAGCTATTGAAGAGCACAGTCTTGGGGGTTTTCAAGTTGGGGCACTAAGTACCAATAACAGTTTGTGAAGACTTTCCAAGGGGCATGCAAGTGTGGATAGTTTTAAGGAAATCGATTTCCAGATCCTTGCCTTCCACATACATGCTTTTCTAAAGTGCATCTGCCCAAGAAGCTGCCTGTCCTAACTAGAGTTTATCCTTGGACAGTCTCCATTTCTCATTTTATAAAAGAAAGGCATTTCTTTTATGCCCAGTCCAGGACCTCAAGCCAAAGGACAATTCCACCATTCCTTTAATCAAGAAATTATAAGTGCACCCTCAACAATCCATATCAATATTACTTCTCATAAGTTTTCTTTTCATGTTTAGTAAGTATCAAAAATGGTAATATATTCAAGCTGGTCTCAATAATTGTGTGCTACTAATAAATATAATAAAAGCTCAGTCCTGAAGTAATTTTTCAATACTTATAACCTTATGGTCACGAGACATTTTTTAAAAACTTAGTCAAATAATAACATGTTATGTATGAGAGAGTAGCCTATAAAAGATCTTCCAATATATTTTAAAAGACAAAATTCTATGGAAGAAATGGAATAAAAATATAAATTTAAGGAGAAAAAGAAAGGATGTAAAATTTACAACTCTTGAAGAAGAGCTTGTTAATGTTTTTAGTGTTTTTAAATCACTATAGTATTCACATCTGGGGCCAGGAATGAACCAGTGAATGTATGACGTCTTGTTATGCTTAAAAACAAGGAACAACAGATGATATATAGATAGATAGATAAACATACACACACAGATAAATAGAGATGTATGAGTGTGTGCACATGTTCATACCCTCCTTTTGGTTCTGTTTTTCTGAAGAACTCTGACTAATACACCCTCTTTCAGGTGGAGCATGTCAAAAGCACACAGGAGCCAACCTGAAGAGAATTCCATTGCCCCAAAATGGGACATTCTAAACATAGAAAAATAAATGTAAAGGATTGAAACACCATGAGTATCTAATAATACTAGAATAAAATTTTAAAACTTCATTAATCTCATCATTCACCTTTAGAGATTGCTGGGGCACCAACTTACTGTCCTGCTTTCCTGAATCAGGTATAATTCAGGATAAACAAATAGATGATGAGAGAAAAAATTCTTCTTTATAGAAGAATCACAGCTAATAAATGTACATGGAAGTAAAATCACCATTGCACAAACCCTAATGACACCATGGACCCAGATAACGTCTGTCATCAATAAATAAAAGGGCAATGGGATATTTATAACAGATGAGCCTGACTGATATCCCCTATACTATCGATCCATATTAATGCCACTAAAATAGGACAACCAGAAATTGTTTTTCCATATGTAATTACATAGGAATTATAAACACAGGACTACCTATGAAGCATTCTCACAATAAACACCGAATCTAATCAAGTTTCTAGATCTAATTTCTGGTTATGAGAAATATGGGAGGTAGAGAAACATGTTAAATGACATGGCAGGGAATAGAGCAGGGAGAAATGCTACAAACTGAGAATCTTAAGAATGTTATAAACCAAAGGCAATGCATAATCTTTATTTAGATCCTAATTTGAACAAACCAACTTTCTAAAGACATACATTTTTGAGACAATTGGTGACACCCAAACATGAACTTGTTTGATATTAATGAAATGATTTTATTGAGTATGAACAAATGGTACTGTTATAATATATCTTATCTATTAGAGATACAAACCAAAGTATTTGTTAGTAAAATATGACTGGAGTTTGCTTTAAAATACTCTAAGAGAAAAAGGGGAGAAAGTATAGGTAAGAACTGCAGAAAGTTGATGATTGCTTAACTTGGGTAATGAGTACATGAAGGTTTGTTTTACTATTTTTCCTTTTGTATGTGTTCGAATTGTTCATTAATAAAATGTTTTTTAACAAATCATACGTAATTTATATTTTATTAGATACATTTAAAAGACTGATGTGATAGTTTTAAATGTCAACATTCATAAATACCAGAAACCACATTTTTTCCAACTATTTACACATATTATGAGAAATTTTAAATGTCAATTTAAAATGTGTAAGAGAGTCCTTTTCAAAATTCTATTAGAGAGTACATGAGCAAAAATATTTGAAGGTTACTGTTCTGGACAATAAGCATCTCATCCTTAAGAAGAGAATTCAAGTAGGACAGAGGTGACACACACCCTCCTAATCCTCTTCCCCAGGTAAACTAGAATTTTCTTAGCTTTTCTGAGTTAGCCTAGAGGGAGGGCCATTTCAGAGGTAAAAGACAAGTTCTCATAATTCCTTCAGCGTGGACCAGGTATTTAAGATTGCTATAGAGTCACCATAATTTAACATTCCTTTTATAGTTTGTTTTAGTTCCCTAAACCAGATAGTGGATGCATTAGTTCAAAATCTCAGATTGTGAAGGAGGATTAGTAAAGTTCAAAGTAAAGCATACTGTCAAGTCAAAAATTACCTTCATTCATATAAATGGTAGCTGCCAAGTACATTACCAGGCAAGATAAGATAACCCAAAGGGCTCACAGACAAAATTAAAATGTTTAATACATACAATTTACTAAATAAATTAAAAACACATTTATATGCAAGGGGAAAAACAATAAAATAGGTTGACACCCTTAGGATAGGGTGTGAGTGACAAGACCACACACTATCTGTATCCTGGGTTACATGATGATATTCGCACGCTCTGTTCTCTCTCTATGCCACCTCAGCCTTTCCCATGGGTGATGATATATGAGGACCAGAGTTGAGATTTGAGCCATGTGGCCCAGATAGAAGGTGTCAGGGGTCAAAGGCACATACTTGCTAATGGGAGAGATAAAGGGGCAGGCATACCTGACTAAAGATGTAGCTTGCCAATTAACTTGGTGAAGAGCTATGGGTTCTATTTGCATTTCTTGGGCACAGTGGCGTGGGCCAATATGGGATCATACTGGATGTCATAAGTAGGTGGCATAACACAGCTGTCAGCCTAGAAGTGGCAGGATCATAACTTGGTCCTTCTACCTTTCTATTGAATAAATAAACACTTATTTTTTCCATCCTAGTCCATTTATTCTATTTGTTTTGGCAAGTTTTATAGGTTACAACTTGCTTACTATGTGTATTTAATACATCTTCTGAATGTTGCTTTTCTTTCTCAAGCTACTTGATTACTTATATCTATACTTAACACATCCCATGAGTTTCACCTATATCTCATAACCTATGGGGTGTAGCTAGATTATTTCCTATTTACACTCAAGATTTCTTATAAATTTCATCATCCCATTTGTTTTCTTGTCTTCTAAAGCACAATTGAATATTCAAACTCACATTATATGGTATCTTTTAGTGGGATGGAGATAAAATAGAGCAGAGGAAAGCATGCATGCAGAAGAAAGGCACAAGTGAAGACAAGAATTACAGGATTGTCATCATCTTAAAAGACAGGTCTCTGTTCTCCAGGTCCCAGCACAGATAGCTAGTACCTATTTGATGTGAAAAGAATCACAAGCTACCTCCCAAAGGCCAGTCCCAAGCAATGCAATGGGAAATCCTTAGGTAGGGTTCCTGGCCACATTCCCCCAAGCCAGAGTGTACAGCTGTCCCTTGAAGACTAATATAGCATCCTAGCAGCAGAATACAATATTTCCTACCACCAAGTGGCCTCACTTATTTAATTGCCACTTAATTTCCACCAATGCTGAAACATCTCCATACCACAGTGAAAGCCATTATAACTCATGGTTGGACCTTCAGGTATTTTATGAAAATAATAGTTAATTGGAGGGTGGGGGGAAGTAAGGAGGTTAAGGACTGCAGTTTCAGGCTCTCAGATAAGTTATTTTTCCTGTTGGAATTTCAATGATGTTTTAATAGCTATACTTGAACAACTATACAAATTAAATGTCCTGGGATAAATCTAGCTACCTGGGTTTTGCCTTATTCTACGCTACCAGACTATGGTTAGCAAAGCAGTTCTTACATATTCTTACCACTTTATTATATTGTCATCTATTGATACAATACACAAATCAAGGTACTTAAACACTGGCCCAGCGCGGTGACTCACTTCTATAATTCTAGCTCTCTAGGAAGTCAAGGCAAGAGGATCCCTTGAGGTCAAGAGTTTGAGATCAGCCTGAACAAGAGTGAAGACCCTCTCTCTACCAAAAGTAGAAAAAAATTAGCTGGGCATGGTGGCAGGTGACTATAATCCGAGCTACTCAGGAGGGTGAGGCAGGAGGAGTTTGAGGTTGCAGTGAGCTATGATGATGCCACTGCACTCCAGCCGGGGTGACAGAGCAATACTCTGTCTCAAAAATATACATACATTAAAAAAAAACATAAACGAGGTATCTTTGTGGCCCTCCAAATATGTTTTCCCTAAAACCACTTTGCCACAATGCTAATTCTGACCCTATCAGCTATCCATTCAATCAACAAATTATTCACTGAGTACCAAATATTTCCAGATTTAAAAAAAAATACTATTGTTTCAATGTTGAACAAGACAATATTGTTCCTCCATTGGTTGAATTGTCATTATAATGAATGTAAACATAATTTTAATTAACTTGTCTTATTAAAAACTATTTGAATGATGATAACTGGAGTTATTATAGAAATGTCCATATTAAGATTAGAAAGAAACATATATTTAAAAATGTCTTATAATCTTCCATCCTTGGAATTAGCCACGATTATTTTTTTGTTTTTAGACTTTCATCTATGATTTTATAGCCTTTTCTTTAAACAAAGGTGTGACCATATTAAACATATAGTTTACATATAGCTGTGTTCACTTAATGAGAATATTCCTGTGTTATTAAATATTTGTTGAGAACATAAATTTTTATTATTTAATATCCTTGTTAGTTCCAAATGCTTCTTCTTGTAAATAAAGTCATGGTTCTCATATATACACCTTTAACCATACCATTGAATAGTTTCTTAAGTTCTAGAAGTTGAATTCTTGGGTCAAAGTGTATGAATAATTTTAAGGGGTTGATGTGTATCTTCAAATTAAATTGCTTTTTGGAAATTGATCAATTTCTAAAACTATATGAAATATTATCTGAAAGCCCATCTAATAGCACCCATGAGTACAGTAAAATATTATTTCTTAACTTTGCCAATTTTAGAATAATGTTTTAACTGGTAGTGAACATTTAATTTTTAAAATTACCATTATTCAAATTTTTAATTTTATCAATCACTACTCAAGGAGGAATATCAAGCAATAATCAGTGAGATTTTATGGATTATAAATTATTTTACTTTTACTTAGAAAAGCATTTAATTAAAAGAAGAAATTCCTAATATATAGAATGTATATGTTAAATTTCTAGATATTTTAAGGATAACTAAGTTCAAAATACCTAATTAGCCCAATGCCCCCTTTCCCATATACTTATGAGAAAATATCCAATTATCTTAAAAAAGGCAATTAAAATTACCATTAATAATCTTAATGCAAAGACATGTTATAATTCATTTGATAATTACATTTCCCACAAAGATACTGTCAACGTAAACTGTGAAACTGTAGACCCATCCTGTTTACAAGTATGGGGAACAATATGCTCACTGTTCTGTTGTACTTAAATGCTGTGTTGCAGTTTTTCTTAACAGGTAATACGTGACACGAAACATGTCTGATTTTATGCTTCACAATTTCCATTCTGATGTTTAACACTAAAAAAATTCTATTTATGTATCACATATGTCAGAAAATGATTTAAATAATTAAACTAAGAAAAATAATAGCAACCATGTCATTCATTTAAATACAAAATAGAAGTCTTTTGTTCATCAATGTTAAAAATCATCTTTAATCAGAAATGTAAACTCACATTTTCTGATCTATGTAGCTAGGATTAAATATTTGGTCTTAAGTGTTCGTGTTTCATACTTTCAGAAATTTTTTGTGACTCAAAATAGTAAGTCATAAAAATAGGAAAAATCAAGAGACTATAATACATTTCAAGATTAACTCATGAGTTTTAAAAATTCATTACTTCTATTCATTATTCTGATTTTTATAACAAGGAAAAGAGAATAATTATAATTATTTGGATTTTAAAGCCAGGCTGAAGTTTACATTATTTATTGCTATTTTTCTTTAAAAATATGCATTAGAATAAATATTTTTCTAAACACTAAAGTAAATACAATACATGGTTCTGACATATTTATTTCTTTGAAAAGGTGCTCTAAATCTTAGACAACATAAATACTAGGTAGTGTGGTGGTTGCCATAGTGACAAGTAAATAGGAACATAAAAATACATGCAATTTTTCAAATGTATCCAATTTTTTCATAAATATGCATATTTTATAGGTAAAAGATTATTCAACTCTTGCGTTAGCTCCCCTTTTAGAGAGAGAAACATGTAATTCTTTAGAAATAAAAGATTATCATATAGCAATTGAGCAGGCTTATAAAAGTTTTTAAATGTTATATGGGAAATCTTGAGGTTTTTTTAAGTCAATTTTCTAAAATGAAGGCAGGAAAAAAGTCCTTTCAGTCTATATTGCTTTAATGGATAGCATTCTCTAGGTAAGGGTAAAAGCACATAAACTTCTTTTCCTCCCAAGCATGAAATTCCTTTTTATTTTGCATAAGTTTATTATTCACATGCATTAAGTGCAACTCTTGACCTTGGAAAGCTGAAAGCCCTACTGATCACAAAGAAGCAGAAGAAGTTTAATGCTAATCCAGGAGCTACTATTTGATTAAATAATCTGAAAATCTTTATACCAGTGTGCTAAATTAGAGTTCAAAGAATTCTTTCCTTTTTCCTCTTCCCTTATGAAAATAGAATTTTCCTATTTACAGGTATCCTAACAACACACTACTTATACTGATAAAGTCTTCTGAATTTTTATTTACAGTTTAAAGGGCTTAATATGTATTTTATAGGGCTGAAGAGGGAAGCAATTCTATAAGCCATCATGAGAAGTTTGAAATCTATTAAAAGGAACTTGTAAGCCAAGCAAAACAAAACACCAAAGTTGCTCAACCACTATTAGAAAACAAATTCTTCAAATCTGATTACATAAATTTGTACTTCCCATTTGTTTCAACAACTATTATGTAATATTCTCCTCAGGTAAAATTTAAAAATGTTAAAAGATCACCATCTAGGGAGGATGCCAAATGTGAGATGATAAAACAGTGTTCTAGGGCTCACCTTGTGCTCACTCCCTGATAAAGAGACCATGTGCTGTAATGGCTAAGGATTGACTAGTCTGCAAGAGGAAAAACAATTAGAAACATTCTTATCACACATATATATGATCCTATTTACTTTTATTGAAGAGGAATCATTTATTTAAATGATAGAAATAATTATCATTATGTTTTTATTGAGCATGGATTCCCCAATGTGAAAAATAAACAATTAAGTTCAAACATAACTGGATTCTATACGAGCATGATAAAAATACTACAGCAGGCTGGGTGCAGCGGCTCATGCCTGTAATCCCACCACTTTGGGAGGCTGAGGCGGGACGACTGCTTGAGGCCAGGAGTTCAAGACCAGCCTGGGCAACATCACAAGACCCCATCTCTATAAAAAATTTAAAAAATTAGAGAAGTATGGTAGCATGCGCCTGTAGTCTCAGCTACTCAGGAGGCTGAAGAAAGGGGATCACTTGAGGCCAGGCCTTCTACGTTGCTGTGCAGGCATTCCAGTTTGTAGTGAGTTATGATCGTGCCACTGCACTTCAGCCTGGGCAATGGAGTGAGACCCTGTCTCTTTAAAAAAGAAAAATAGCAAAAAAGCATAGCCCTCAATGAGCTCATAGTTAGATATTACAGCAAAATAAGAGCTTTCAGCTATTGTATTAAAATTTCAACATACACATTATAATTCAACTAGTTATAATATTCCATATATTAGGAAAGTATGACAATTTCCTATCTACAACGTACAGCTCAATTTTCAAACATCCGCTTTTTAAACTAACTTGTGAGATCATTTAATAATAACATGATTAGCACAACAAATCCTGGGAGGAATCTCACATCCACCTAAAATTGTATACCAACATTCAGCTACCTTTATTGATTTGTTTGTTTATTTATTTATTTATTTTTGAGACAGAGGCACACTCTGTTGCCTTAAGTAGAGTGCCATGGCATCAGCCTAGCTCACAGCAACCTCGAATTCCTAGGTTCAAGCGATCCTCCTGCCTCAGCCTCCCAAGTAGCTGGGATTACAAGCGTGCGCCACAGCGCCTGGCTAGTTTTTCTATTTTTTAGTAGAGATGGGGTCTCACTCTTGCTCAGGCTGGTCTTAAACTCCTGAGCTCAAGTGATCCTCCTGCCTCAGCCTTCCAGAGTGCTAGGATTATAGGTGTGAGCCACTGCACCTAGTCTACATTCAGCTATCTTTAATATTTTTTAAAAAATACTCAGAATCTGAGATGATCCAAAATGAAAGGCAAAAGATTATGCAGCCCTCTAAGAGTGAGGAAGAAACGGTCTTTGCTGCCATTTGGCTTTTAGATTAGATTAGGTTTAAGTCAACCTTGTGGATTTGTTTTCATTTTGCCAGTTGGGCAATAGAGTTAGAATGTCTATTTTAGTCACACTGTGTTCCTGGACACGTAAATTTAAGGTCTCAGTCTTCTGTCTCATTTTCTATGCATTATAATATATACACACACATTCATATGTACTTATAAACTTGTACATGCTTAATGTATTATTTCTTTATTTGACAATAGTTATAATTTCCATTTTGAATTTTCCAACTTCAGTAAATTTGATGTGTAAACTGAGGTGATGGCCACTTGTTCACAATTTTCACAATCTTGACAAAGTCTTCTTGATTCAGTTAGAAGCAACATAAATTAAAACCCAGTACTTTGCAAAATTGTTCATCCAAGTGGCTGCAAAGAGTGACCTTTTCCTATACCTGAGCTATCCAGCAGCATAGCCTGAAGTGACCTGCCACAAATAGGACACTTCTCTGGAATATAATGCTTTATCTTAAATATTCCGAAGTGAAATTTCCATTTTACTTGATAAAATACCTGCATTAATTTTAATATAAAATGATTTCCACTTGATAACAAACCACATGTAGACAATAAACACAAAAAAATTATTATACATAATACTGGTCACAATGCTTAAACAATCTGGCCCATTATCTTCACTGTTTTTCGGAGTACAGACACATCCTCTTGAACCTGGTGATTTCCACAAAATGAAACCGTTGGTTAAAGCTTTAGGTAATAATTTTTAAATGCCTTATTCTTAAAAATAATTTATAGATTAAAGTCTGATGTTTGATATTTACTTGAAATTCTTTGATTATAATCCCAACACCCACAAATCAGCATTGCTAAACTTCCAATCATGAACAGAATAAGCACGGTGAACTGCTTGACATGCTGAGGCACCATACTAAGTAACCCATCCTCCTTTGACTACTGAATAATAGCAAGTAAATTTTTCAGTTTGCAGAGCCTACTATAAATAGAAATGTCTGTGACTGAGGTTTATGGAATTAAATATTCAGTCTCTAAGAACTACATTGTAAGCTTTTTTTTTTTTTTTTTTTTGAGACAAGATCTTGCTCTGTTGCCTGGGCTAGAGTGCAGTAGCATCATCATAGCTCACTGCTACCTCAAGCTCTTGGACTCAAGTGATCCTTCTGCCTCAGACTCCCAAGAAGCTGGGACTACAGGCTTGCACCACCATGCCTGGCTGATTTTTTGTAGAGATGGGGTCTTGCTATGTTGCTCAGGCTGGTCTTGAAAGTCTGACCTCAAGCAATCCTCCCGTCTTGGCCTCTCAAAGTGCTAGGATTATAGGTCTGTAAGCTTTTTTCTTGAGGGGATAGTTAATTTAAAATTTAAAAAGTTCAAAAATGAACTAAAATGTTAGTCAAATATTTATAAGTGTCAACATAGAACAGAAAAGGTCACAATGACAATGTAACTACTGCAAAAGGAAAAATGAATGCCTTTTTATTCCTCTTCCCTCCCACTCCTTTTAACTATTCCTTTCTGCTTTCACCATCTCAAAATGATAGAAAAATGTCACTGGAGACTGGAAAAGGGAAAACATATCTATCTTTAAAGCAAGGGGAAAATGATTTTGGTAATTAGACAGCTTAGTTTAACCTGGGAACATGCAATAACAAATTAAGCAATCAATTAGTAACACCTAGAAGCATATAAAATACTAGAAAACAACCAATATGGTATCTGAAGAGCCAAATATGCCAGATGAACTTAGTATCTTTCTACGATAGAATGACAGGTCATATTATCAAGTGAGAAGTGAACAGTGTAATATATTTCAATGTTGTAAACCTTTTTATTCCATTTTCTAATTCAGTAGGATAGGGAAAAATGATTTAGGAAGAAAGGACTTTAAAAAGGGCTTTAATGCCAGAACAAAAGCCACTGACATATCTCCTCTCTTTTGAGGATCTGTTTCAGAACTGAGTCAATGTCTTTATTGATGACTGATAGGAATCTTGGCTTATGTTTTAGCTCCATCAAATCAGGTCCCCGAAATCTCTGAAATCTAAAAAATGTATTCCCTTAGTTTTCTTTCCAACTTACTGACCTCTCTTTCCCCTACATATCTTAAATGATTTGTTAATTCAACTAAGTGATACTGCACTGGAACAAGATATAAACCCAATTTAGGTAGAAATTTTGAGAGGAAATGAGTGAACACTTTGTGAATGAATTAAAAAGATCTTTTATGGCTAGAAAGGGTAGTAAGTACTGAAGTAGAATTTAAAATATACGTGCTGATAAAAACACTTGAAACTTAAAAAGTGTGAAGAAGAACTGTTATTTGGTTAGAGAAGGGAGATAACATAAAGAAGATCAAGGTGTAGGGTCAAGAGATGAACCCAATTTTCAAGGAAAGAAGTCTCTGTGTCATAAGACCAGCTGGCGGAGTACACGAAGGGTTTAGAAGCATGGCTATGCTTGAAAAGAGACCCCAGTGGGGAAAGGAAATCAAACATTTGGTTTGTATTAGAGAATCAGGCAAGAGCCAACACTATGTTGAACTGAGCTGTCCATCAGACTAGGAGAATTGTTGTTCAGTGTTATGTAATTAATATCCCTGTTTTCTCAACCTCTGTTACCATTTAAAATAATAATTTAGATATCTTAGAAAGAAAAGGCTTGGTTATTGAATTATTGTTTGATGTTAACTATCTTTCTAAGCCTAAATACCAAAGAAATAATCAATCAGGGATACTCCCAGCGTAGAAAGGAAGAGTACCCCTCAGGCACTATTTGTACTGGTGGACCTAGAAGAAAATGGGGATGAGTAACTACTCCCAATCTCTCTATCTTCTGCTCTTTTAACACAAGTGAGTCACACTCTTTTCTTTTGATCTTTCTGTAGAACATTCCAGAATGTTTAGGGGAGATACATTATGAAAAAGTTATGCTGGGTACAACTGGCTCCATTTTATAACTAAAAAAAGTTTTTATAACTAAGAAGAACAGCAAGGGGAGATTATTTGTATTTACCAACCCAAACTATAATCAATGATCAATAATTTATTTATTTTAGTAACTGAAGAAAATACAACTAAAGAAAATGGTCCTATAGCTTCAGGAAACATGGAAGTAGTACATTTTAATGCAAAAACCACTGGAACTGGGCCACAAAGTTCTAGAGTTCTGGTCATAGATTTTGTTTTGTTTTGTTTTGAGACAGGGTCTCAGCTCTGTTGCCTGGGCTACAGTGCAGTGGCATCATCATAGCTCATTGCAACCTCAAACTCCTGGGATCCACGCAGCTCAGTCTCCCAAATATCTGGACCTATAAGTGTGAGCCACCCACGCACAGCTAATTTTTCTGTTTTTTGTAGAGAAAGGGTCTCGAACTCCTGGTCTCAAGTGATCCTCTGCCTAGGCCTCCCAAAGTGCTAGGAGTACAGGTATAAGCCACCTTGCCCAGCCCTAGTCCTAGTTTGGGGGTAGACCTGGGGTTAATCCTAAAATGTCTTCTGTTCATTTTCCCTATCTGTCTAAAAAATGGGAGGGAGGGATACTGATAAAAGGGGGAACTCTAAAGTCCTTCTATCTCTAAAATTTTAGCCATTTAATAGAAGAGCTTTCACATACGGGAGCTAAGGTAATGTGACAGAAAATGCAAGTGATCTGGAATCAGCTGACTTGGCTTTGAATCTTGCCTCTGTCCCTTCCCAGTCTTATTTCCTTGTGTATGGTAATGGTATCCGCCTTACCTACCTCATCGAATGAGAAAATATGTGGAAGTGCTTGTTAATTATAAAAGTTAGTTCCCAGTTTTGTATTTAGGTCTGCCTCTTGCACTGCCCAAGGGAAACTTTTTAGACATGGTAGAATATTCCAGAGACTCATTGGTATCACAGAATATGCAGTTATTTACAATTTACAATTTAGACATGTTTGTTTCCTCAGCTGTTAACAGTGATTTGCTAACAATGCCATCCTGTATACTGAGGTATGAACAGCCATTCTCTGTCACAGAAAAAAACACATAAGTTTTCCAAATCGATTCCTCTAAAGAAAGAAGTGGAGACTTTGGCCAAAAGTCAAATACAGTAGTATTGACTTCCCCTTATCTTTGAGGAATACATTTCAAGACCCCCAGTGGATGCCTGAAACTGCATACAGTATAGTACTGAATCCTACATATACTATGTTTTTTCCCTATACATGCATACCTATGATCAAGTTTAATTTATAAATTAGGCACAGTAAGAGATTAACAACAGTGACTAATAATAAAATGAAACAATTATAACTATATACTCTAATAAAGTTATGTGACTTTGATTTCTGTCTCAAAATATCTCATTTTACTGTACTTACCTATTTTTGGACCACAGTTGACCACAGTTAACTGAAACTGCTGATAAGGGGAAACTAACGTAGCTATAATATGGTGGTTGGTGGTATGTTAGAAACAAAATCTTGGGAAGTCATCAGACAGAGAAAGAAAGTAATATGGTTGGTAAGCTTAGCCAGTAAAAAGATTATTAAATTGGGCTACTAAATTCTAGAGACTCAATCCATTTTACTGATAATTTGCTTTTTCATTATGATACGTAACTTTTCCCTGAATAAATGTGGTGAATTTCAGATAGTTCTCAACTTTCCAGAACACAAAAAATTCATTTGTGAAGGCCTAGCACTTTTACTTTAAATATATATAAATAGAGAAGACACAAAATTGAATATAAAATAAGAATGGTTTCAATACAGCATGTATAATATCCATTTTATTGACTTATAATCTATTACCATACAGATATGACCTTCTTTATAAATAAAGATCCATAAAGATGGATCCAAGATGGATGTATCTGTAAGAGATGGTCTTCCACAGAGCAAACTACAGCAAAAAGGTCCAAAAGACAGGACTCAACGAAGGCCTCATTAGTACACTGAAATTCAACTCAACGCAGTATGTACTGATTACCAATTAATACCTTCAATTAGAGAGATACTAAAATGTAAACTAATTTACTTTGGTAAAATTGGACCAAATATATTCTAATCATTTCAAATGCCTGACGTTTGCCAATTCTTACTGTACCAAATACTATTACTGTATCTATTAATAGTTTCTGGACCAACATTTGTTCCAAGTCCAAGGCAGGAGCAAATGTTGTAAAAATAGTAGTTGCATCCTGATGACAGGCTTAGTCTTATCTACCTGAAGAAAGAAAGTAGGAAACCAGGATATATTGTGAGCTAAGACCATAAGATCTCTTACAGAGGACCTAGAAAACTCTCATTCTACATCTGGTTACATTCTCAGCTTACCTCTTCTTCTTTTGCAGGATTACCTGATTTTAACCTAAGACTGACATAAGATCTATTTCTAAGAGTATCTTTCTCTGCACTGATATATCTGATTATTATATCGACATATGTGTATATATATATGTAATACATATATTAACAAAATTCACTGATATTTCACTTTCTTAATTAGATTTTTAAGATCCTAAACTTAAATATATGTACATTGAACTATGGAATAATCTTTCCTGTTCTTGTTTTCAAATATGAAAACTTATTTAAGTTGCCCCAAATATAGACTAAAATTAAAAATAATTAATTTAATATTCACAGTGAATTGTATAATGGATATAAGTTTAATATTCATAGGAGACTAACATTGCAGACCAGGATTTACAGTACAAAGATTTTTTAAAAAACCATATAGTCTTTCAAATTAATATATCTGACTGCCTTTCTCTAATGCTCCTGCTTCACCTGCAGCACATCAGACAAGGTAATAATTTATGATAATCATATGAAAATATACAATTAATATTCATCACCTCTCATTCCTCATCACTTTAGATGATCAGTAATGCAGAGTGAAAATGCTGTCAGATTTCTAATTGCTTTGTAATGGGCTTGAAATAGGGAAATCATTAAAGGCAAACAATCTGTCATTTGTCTGTTACTTTAACTATCTATCACACCAAAAAACTCATTAAAGAAATTGCTAATGAGCTACAAAAGATTAGACTCATGGTGCTCCCACAATAGATTAAAAAGTAATACTAGACGAATTGCTTAAAATATTTTTAAAATATGATATTTTTGTGGAAATTCATCAGAAAACATCTATTCTTCAGTATATTTTTTAAGATGTGTGGTTTCATTATTTTGGCATTTAATCCATCACTGCAGAAATCCCTTAGCATACAAGACTTGTTTTTCATCAGTCTCTAAATGATTAAACTGAAAGGTTGTAAGAAGAAGCTGAAATGCTAAATGTGTTTATTACTAGTAAACTGACGTAAGTCATAAAAAATAGTACTATAGTAATCCTGATGCTAAGTGAAGAATATATTTTAAAATATGATTTTTACCTTCATATCTCTTGTGGATTTGAACTGTTGAAGTTGTAATGCTTTATTCATCTTAAACAATGTTATCATCATATAAAAATTGTATTCAACTACTGAAATTGAATATAATATTAAAGTCTGTGTAATAACATTATTATGAAATTTTTGAAGATATTAACCAACACTAAAATATCTCATAATATTACCTCAAGTAATTTTAGGAGAGAAAACAAATCATTTCTTTAAATGACCACATCAAATTTTATATGTCTTTATCAATTCTACTTTTCTATATGAGATACTTAGTATTTAAAAACCTATAATAATGACATTAATTTTAATTTTAAAGCAGCAAGGAAAATAAACAAACAAAACCAGAAATTTTTTCATGGTTATACAGTGCAGTTACACTTTATTTTAAAACAATTATGTGAGTAACAAGGATAACAATGCTACTAATTATGTTTTCTATTTTGCTAATGATGAATTAAATCATGAATTTACTTTTTTATAACAAAAGATGAGTCTTATTAATAAAGTTACACTTCTTCTAAATATGTTGATCTATTCATATCCATTAGAATTTATACAAAATTAAAAACCTGAATGTAATAGCATGTTTAGCCAGGTGCCATAGTTAACATACTCTAGTGAATTCCAAACTACCTTCAAAAGGTTCCATAACACCCTGGAAACATCTTCATTATGCTCTCTAATTGACTTAAACGGACTTCATATCAACTGTTTAACACATTTTAACCCACAAATTAACACCCCTTGATCATTCAGATTAACCTTTCTTCTGTGAGTCAATTACATGACAAAAATAAACTTTTTTCCAAAAAAAAAAAATTCAGGATTGAAAAACAAAAATGCAGAGGGAGAATGCTTTAAAAAAACAAGACAGATAGTCCCCAACCTCCCATGGTTTGACTTATGATTTTTCAGCTTTACATCGTGTGAAAGCAATATGCATTCAGTAGAAACCATACTTCGAAATTTGAATTTTAATCTTTTTCTGGGCTAACAATAAGTATCTTATGCAATAAGATACTCCTGATGCTAGGCAGTGGCGGTGAGCTGCAGCTCCCAGTCAGCCATGTGATCATGAGGCTAAACAGCCAATACTCAGTGTACTGTGTCGCCAGATGATTTTGCCCAACTGTTGGCTAATGTAAGTGTTCTGAGAACATTTAAGGTAGGCTAGGCTAAGCTATAATGTTCAGTAGGTTAGGGATATTATTAATGCATTTTTGACTCAACTGTATTTTCAACTTACAACAGGTTTATCAGGAGGTAAAACATGGTAAATCCAAGAATATCTGTCTATAAATGTATATCCTCAGATGACAGGAAGAGATCATCACAAATTTCAGGATAATTGGAAAGTGCACAGAAAAGTCAGCGTGGTCATAAGAACAAAGAGAAAGAAGTAAAGATGTGAATGGGGAAAATAACAAGTTGGTATTTATTATGATTCTTTAAGAGAAACAGAAGATGGATTAGATATCGTATCCTTAAATAGGTTTTTATAATGATTAAAACATCAGATGTGAAGAAGATAGAAAAACAAGGACAAAAATTCAAGATAAGATAAAGACCTTTAAGAGGTCTGAAACAAGTTTGAAAGAACTGACACAACTGAAGTTAAACAAACAAGAAAAACACAGCAACAGATGTGGTGTCTGTAAAAGTATTTACCTCTTTGTCTCTCTCCTGCTTAGCGCATTGCCTTGTACAAAAATTTAATGAATGTTCATTGATGACGACTACTGCTGAAATGACAAAGAAGAGAATAGATTAAGGTAAGACAATCAACAAAGAGAAAATAGCAAAAATGAAAACCATTTCTAAGAGATGAGGTAGGATTGTTCATTAGAGCTGATTCTCAAATACTGTCTAAAGCTCTATGCTTACCTGCAAAAAAGAAAAAAGGAAGTTTCTCTAATTTTAGCCATTCATTTCTCCCTTCCTTCAAAGCACTTAAAACTTAACTCCTAGATTAGCTTCATCTTGATTCAAGGATTTCAAATCATTCAAGTGATCTAGTCTACATGTTAGTGTAGCTACATGTTATTAATGTCACAGCACCTGGTATTTCCTCTGGAATAGCACTTTCTACAGTTGTTTCAGTTGTTTATTTAAACACCTGTCTACCCAGAAAAACTAAGCTTTTAAGAAGGCTACAGCCAACTCTATCTTGTGTCTCTTGTAATAGAGTGTGGGGCACCCAAGAGACACTGAACAAATATTTGTTGATTGAGTGAATAAGTGAAAGAAGACTATATACGTACTATATCATTGGTTTTTATTTAAAAATCTAATTATTAGCTAATTCTTGGTGGTTTTTCTATCTTCCCAGTACATTCTAAATTACTCTAGAGGCAATCATCCAATTTGAATATAACCATGATATCCTGTGGTACTTAAAAATAAATACAGCACAGTTTGCTGATAAGAAAATCCTAAAATTCAGAAATAAAGATGAAGGAAATTAAAGAAGAGTTGGTGATGATACTACTCAAAAGAACCAAGTAAATATAACGCTAGAATAGGACATAATAATCAGAATTACACTGTGTATATTACAAGTATTATCCATCAATGAGAAGCACAATTTACTAATTTGATGCCAAATTAAGAATTTATTAATGTCTGGTGGGCATTAGTTTATGGTCAGGCAAGTACTAAAGTGATAAACTGAACAGTGATGTAATTTTTTGTTATCACTACAACCAAGGATCTTAAACTGATATATCTATCTATATGTATATATATACCTACATCTATGTCAATGTCTATATGTATATCTACAGTACTTGATCAATCATCTTCAAATATTTAATGTATGCTTACCTTGCTTATTGATGATACAAATTAAGAGAATTTTGTCCATGGTTTTAATTTATCCTCCAGTCAAACTAAAAGTATAGGTCAATAAATACTTGGGTTTGATTTTATTTTTCCAATTCAGTAGTTTGTGGCCTTTATTTGCTTTGTTTGGAAGTTCCTAAAATATTGTTATGAATGCTTAATATTATGTAATATATCAAAACCGAGCAATAAATATTTCACTATTAATAATAATAATAATAGCCAAACTTTACTGAGTACTTACTACTTTCAGGCACAATTATCTCATTTAATTCTCAAAATAAATCTATGAAGGAGATACTATTATTATTTCCACTTTACAGAGGAAGAAACCAAAGCACAGAGATTGATTAACTTAAACAAGTTCACACAACCAGTAAGAGGCAAAGCCTGGACTGAACCTATGTAGTCTGACTCCAGAGTTCATGCACTTAAACACTATGCTAACGTAGTTTATATTTCTCCTATATTAGTTTCACATAAAATGGATAAATTGATTTCTGAAAATAAGATAGTGAGAAACAAACCTTATTGTAAATAGGTATCATTAGAATGCCAGAGAATGAGGCAAGACAGTTGGTTCTTAGTTTCTCTGATGAGAGGTGTTCCTGTGCTCAGAAATCTTGTAACCTAGTTGGGCAATCAAAACATACATCTAAAGAAAACAATACACTGTGGCATAAGATAAATGCAAATGAGAAGTATACACAGGACTTGCTAAGAAAGTTGAGGAAGTAATTTCTAAGGATTGGGCCATTCATAAAAGTCTTGATGGAAGAGATAGGTCTTAAAGAAGGGATAAAACTTACAGAAGAGAACAGCTAGGGTGTTATAAGTAAGGGGAACCATCTGAACAAAATTATGGATGATGCACAATGAAAAGATACAATTGTTTAAATGTTTCAGGTAAGGAGGTAATAGGTGATGAGGCTGGAAAAGTAAGGATCCTATTGGGGAGGTAACTGAATGCCAGGTTAAAGAGTTAGGACTTTATTCTCTGGACCTGCCCAGTTCAATACAGAAGCCACTAGGCACATATGGCCATTGACCATGTGAAATGTGGCTAGCCCAAATTGAGAAGTGTTGTGTGGGTAAAATAGCACCTTTTGAAGACTTAGTAGGAAAAAAGAATGTATAATAGGTCATTAATAATTTTTATATTTATAACATTTTGAAATGATAATATTCTGGATATATTGGATTAAATAAAATATATTATTAAAACATATTTCACCTTGTTTCTTATATGCCTCATGTGGCTAGAATATTTAAAATTACACACATGGCTTGAACTTGTGGCTTATATCATATTTCTATTGGATGGTACTCTAGAAAACAAAAAATGAAGGAAGATTAATGAGCAGAGATTCATGTTAAAAATTGTTTTAAGAAGTTTGTTCTGAACCAGGCACGATACCTGTAATCCCAGCACTTTGAGAGGTTGAGGAGGGAGGATTGCTGGAGGCCAAGAGTTCAAGACCAGCCTGAGCAAGAGTAAGACCCTGTCTCTACTAAAAATAGAAAAATTAGCCAGGTGTGGTGGCATGCACCTGTAGTGCTACTCAGGAGGCTGAGGCAAGAGAATTGCCTGAGCTCACGAGTTTGAGGTTGCAGTGAGCTATGATGACACCACTGCACTCTAGCTGGGGTGACAGAAAAAGATTCTGTCTCCAAAAAAAAAAAAATTATTTTGGCATAAGTAGACACACAGACTTAAATGTAAGATAACTGATCTGGTTTTTCAATAACAATGACAATAAAAAAAACTCAAGACTATAGCAAAGAAGTGGGTCTTCAGCACTGTTTAAAAAATATTTAAGGGACAGAACAACCAAATGCAACATATAAACTTTTTTTGGATCACAATTCAAGCAAACCAACCACAAAAAGACATTTTTGAAACAACTGAGGAAATGTAAGTAAGGTCTAGATATTAGATGACATCAATGAATTATTGATGATTTCAGTCGAATAATGGCATTATGGAAATAAAGGAAAGTTGGAATGTTTCAGGGATGCAAACTAAATTATGTAGAGGTGAAATGACAAAATATTTGGTATTTTCTGGAGGGAAAAAGTCCATTTCTTACTTTCCAAACCCAAATAAATAACAAAAGGAATAAAAGAGATGACACAGTAACCTAATGGAATAGTAAATCAAAAAAAGTGCTTTTGCTGTAAAAACTAGAATACTTCAGCATATCTATCCATACAAGTGGAAAGGGGGAAGTCTGAGAGTCCAAGCACTTCAAGGGGCATCATTCTGATAGTACTGTATAGGAAGGTATTCACAATACTTAATTCTGTTACTTTAGGTATTTCCATAGGGTAACTCAGAAGGTATGATGGAGCCGGGACTAAAATCAGATCCTCTATTAATATAATGCCTTTTATGCCTGCCTTTAAACATGACAAAATCCTGTGGAGAACCTAATCTATACTTTCATCTTTAGATTTTTTAACTTTCCTGTACTTAGTTACTCTTTACAGTTCATACCATCATTAAATTATTGACCATATTAGAATATTGATTCTGTTTATCTTGACTGCTTCTCATACTGAGATTCAGTAGAAGAATGATAAAAAAAAGAAGAAAATCAAATCTAAGCAATAAAAACAAAACCACTTTATAACATATCCAAGTGAAATTTATGTCTTGCTGCCAAAAAATAAGATGTAGTTTTCACCTCAGGGTACAATGCATGGAAGAGAGGTCAGTGTAAAGTAAGCAGCACAGAGAAGAGGTAATGAAAGGGGAGAAAGAAATGGAAGAAAGGGAGAAGAGAGAAAAAACCAGCCGCCGCCACCACCACCATCACCACCACCACCACCACCACCAACAACAACAACAAAGCATAACAGTACCCATTTGGAGTACCTCCTAGCTGCTTCAAAGGAGAGCAGTTCATTCCATTCCTGTAAGCTTGAAAAATAGCACAGTTGCCCTGGGAATATGTAGACTTGCTAAGAGTCCTGGTTTTGCTGCTACTCAATCAGCTGTTTGGACTTGAACCTTGATTTGTTTCCTCATCTCTCAAGGGAGAATAATAGCACCTGCTTCACTGGGTTGACGTGAAAGCGAAGCAAGATAGCAAATGTGAAAAGATTTTGGAAAGTTTTTATTTTTTAAATTAGGTTGTTAAGGTCTAAAAGAAATAATTAGGTTGAAAATCTTATGCAGAAAAAAATACTAAACTGAATAACATCTCACAAAACCCAGCCCTAGTTGGCGTAAGTTTTATTTCCTTAATTTTCGAATGAGAACATTCTGAGGGACTTGCAGGGACGAGGATAAGATCAGACCTCCTCATCTTTTTCACATCCTTCCCTCTCCTCCCCAACAGTTCAAGCACCAACCAAAAGGATTGGGAGTAGCTGAGGGTAGGGTAAGCGGAGGAAGCTTTGAGGAAGGCGAGGAAAGCCTGGGGTGGGGTTGGTAGAGGGGTGCTCGCTGAGGAGAAGGAGAGAAGCGATAGTCGAAGAGATGCGACAAGGAAGAGTTACAGCGAAGCGAAAGACGCCTTTTTCCACAGTGGGGTTCGGGCAGACCACTTACTGCTAGTAAACTCCAGCGAAGAGCTGACTAGTTACCATAGCGACCGCGTCCCGGTGGGCGGAGCGGCGTTTCCGATCAGTGCCTCCGCTACAGCGCCTCGGCTAGAAACGCTTACACGTCAGAAATGACTTCCGGCGGAAGAAGCAGCCGCTTCCGAGTTCTGGCCGACCGCAGGCAAGAAGTGGGCACCGGTGGCTGTGTAAAGCCTGGTAGGTCTGATAGCATATAAAGCCCGGAGAGGGTACCCACCAATGACAGCAAGAGCCAGCTGTGAATGTAGAGGATTCCCAAGTCCCAGTCTTGAGGAGGACCCGGCTGTCTCGCTAGGTGTATAGTTGTGGGAAGAAGTTGCTTGGTTTCTGGGGTTCCTAGTGGTTTCTTTTCTGTAGCGTGGAGGACTGGGTCATCCTCGAGTAGAGTTTTGGAGGCTATTTCTTTGCGAGATCTGAAAGCCTCTCCAGTAACAGGGTGACTCCTGTTCTTATCGGCCCGTGCTGACGTTATTTCGCATGTTATCCTTTCCAGGTAATCTGGTAGAAAAGAAGTAAACCGGAAAAACTTAGAAGGAATGTCCTCAAATTCATTTTAATTTTTTGATGGTCTGTTTAATTTTTTTTATTCTTTTTCATTTTGTAAATATTTAGTAAGCTCTTCTAGTGTGTTTAGTGAGTGATTACTTGTGTGCCAGTTTTTCCGTAAGATTAGTAGAAATAACTTCTTAGAGGTTCACATACCACCTGGGTCCATTATCAAATTCCTTTTTTGATGCTGTTGTTTATTCATTAAGATACAAGGACATACCGTGAAATATCCAACATATTTTTCATACTTATCTGTACACTTATACGTGGAATTCTTGGGGCTTTTTAAAGGAAAATACATGCTTCCTCAGATTTGCATTATCATAATTTACTCAAGTAATTATTAAAGAATTTAGAAAAGCAATACTTGATTTTTTTAGATACATACAAACTGTAATTAATTGTTATTAATATTTCTATTCAGCTGATCTGAGAAGGCCTACTTCTTGTTGAATGGATGATGGCAGTTGAGCAGACACCAAAAAAAGATTGGTACAGCATTCTGGGGGCAGACCCATCTGCAAATGTGTCAGACCTAAAACAAAAGTATCAAAAACTCATATTGATGGTAAGTCTTTTCTGTTAGACTCAAAAAAAAAATAGTTTTTAAATGTGATCAGAAAGTTAGGTTTCCAAAAAATATATGATATCAGTGGCAGGAATGAAAGTACTAATTTAATTTAATTGACAGTTTCAGTAATATTGCAAAAAAACTTTATTTGAGGTAGGACAACATGAAGTTTAG
>CAUYSK010126434.1:0-21231 GCA_963575035.1 Avahi laniger | reverse complement strand
CTGCCTCAGCCTCCCAAGTAGCTGGGACTACAGGCATGCGCCACCATGCCCGGCTAATTTTTTCTATATATTTTTAGCTGTCCAATTAATTTCTTTCTATTTTTGGTAGAGACGGGGTCTCACTCTTGCTCAGGCTGGTCTCAAACTCCTGAGCTCAACCAGTCCGCCCGCCTCGGCCTCCCAAAGTGCTAGGATTACAGGCGTGAGCCACCGCGCCCGGCCTTTAACGTTTTTTAATCATAATGTTTGAGCTCTGGTAACAAAAAAAGTACCTTACAAAAAAGTCCCACAAAAGATTTCTGTGTTTGAGGGTAGGAGGCTCTTCCATGCTCTCTTCTTATCTGGGCTTCAGAATCCCACCAGAACTCCTGCTCTGTAGAGAAAGTTCTATCTCCTGTAACCCAGAAGCTCTAGAATTACACATCTGAATATAAGTACATTTGCAGTTGGGATGCAGTTGTCTCTCCCTTCTGACCCACTTAGCCCATAAGAAGCCACACTTTTTTTTTTTTCCTAAGAGATGGGATCTTACTACATTGCCCAGGCTGGTCTTGAACTCTTAGCTTCACGCAGTCCTCCCACCTCGGCCTCCCAAGTACCTGGGATTACAGATGTAAGCCACCACAGTCAGCTTTCTGAGGCTACCTTGTATGTTCGATATCTATAAAATAAAATACTCACCATTGTGCCTGGCTTGTAGTAAGCACTGAAATGCTAATTATTATCTTTGGTATTTATAACCAATAGAAAGTTTCTGCTTATATTGAGAGTTGGTATGTTGCCTTTCCAAATTTACAGCTATATTAGATTCTGCCATTTCCCTTATCACTTGAAATAACAGTAAACTTCATTATAGAAATGAGGATGCAGTGTAGTCAAGTGAGGCTGGGTAGCACATTCATTGCTTCTCCTTGTTTAAGTGGGGAACATTGGGCAAGTTACAGAATCTTTTATAGGGCCTCAGACTTCCTATTTGTAAAACAGAAATATACTCTGTTCTCTAATAACTTTAAACTAGAGATATGTCATGCCCTGAGCTAGACACTGGAGGGATTATACAGATGAGTGAGACATGGTTCTGGAATTCACAGCACTTCCTGGCCAGTAGGGAATGTAAGACTCAAAGAACTAATAAAGAATAAAAGTGTGAGGCATCCTGGTGAGAGAGAAGCAGATAGCTTCCTTGTTTTATTTCTCTTTCATTTATACATTTATTTATATTGAGGGAAGTACTCATGTCTCCAACTTCGGATTTTTTTGGAAGGGGGGGCAGGGAGAGTCTTGCTCTGTTGCCTGGGCTAGAGTGCTGTGGCATCAGCCTTGCTTACAGCAACCTCCAACTCCTGGTCTGAAAAAATCCTCATGTCTCAGCCTCCTGAGTAGCTGGGACTACAGGCATACACCACCACGCCCACCAATTTTTTCTGTTTTTAGTCGAGATGGGGTCTCGCTGTAGCTCAGGCTGGTCTAAGCTCAAGCGATCCTCCTGCCTCGGCCTCCCGGAGTGGTAGGATTACAGGCAAGAGCCTCTGTGTGTGGTCACTAACTTTGGATTTTTTAATTGGCTAATATGAATGTGCTTCATAAAGTAGATCATTAGTAAATGTAAATTCCCTTCCCCTGGTTTCTCCTGTGTTTCCCGACTATGAATTTTGCATATGGATTTTAGCTTACATGTTCACTAGCAATTGTGCTGTTGTACACCTGAGCTCTATGGAACTTTTTGAAGCTTCTATTCCCACTACTCTGATAGATAAAACTGTATGTGAAAAACCTAACCAAACTTTCCTGAGAGTTATGGTGGAAAAAATCTGTTAGAAATTGTGGAACACAATAGGCCTGTGCTAAATGATGGGTACACGAGGGCATAAAGAGATCTAAAGGACATTGGAAACTAAGAAGTAGGGAAGATAGAAAAGGGGTGGGGGTTAAAAGCTTACCTATCAGGTACAGTGAACACTATCCAGGTTATGGGCACACTGAAAGCCCTGACTTCAGCATTAAACAGTATATCCATGTAACAAAAACATTTATGCCCCCTTGATGCTTTGAAATACCAAAAAAAAAAGAATAGGCTTGTGGCCACAGGAACCAACCATTCATTAACTGTTTAGTCTTTGAAGACTTTTAATTATAGATTCTTCGCTAAAAGCTATTTTTTTAAAAAAAAAGATCATCATGACCACCTGAGACTGAGAGAAATGCTTGGTCGTAAATGAGGCTTAGAGATGGGAAAGGAGTATAAAGGAGAATACACTGGTGGTGCCGGCCTGGAATTTAACACTCGCAGAGAAAGTTACATAGAACCAAATAGTGAGCGAGTGTCTTGTAGTGCTCTTGCAGACCTGTGTTGTCTTACTGTGACCTTGTCCCATCGTAAGTAATCTCAAGGAGTGATGTTTGCAAATGATGCTCAGCTCTTGAGTTAAATGTTAAGATAAAAAAGGATAAACTACAGGAAAATCTCCAGGTCCCCTGAGTGGGCAGAAAAGAGGTTGACCTGAAAAAGATTAGCTGCGTCTTCGTTAGAAGTAGAATGCTAGAGGGAGAGGGCAGAGCATGCCTATTCCTAGTGTGTAGCATTAAGAGACAGGGAGAGACAGCAGTGGCCTGTACACAGGTATTTCTCTCACAATTTAAGTTTTAGCAGTGTGAAATTCTCCTGGCATTGCCCTCTTTCTCACTAAGGATTTACCTGTGCCTTTTCAGAGCCAGGGCCGGGCGGGGAGGGCATTCCCATACAGAGGGGGTCCACGTAAGGCTGTCAGATCTTGACCAGGTTAAAGAATATGTCCACACGTGGGGGCATGTGCGGGAACACCAGCCCAGCTGGCCCCAGGGTGGAGGTGGCAAAGCCAGAACAGGATACGGAAGGTACACATACCAAGTCCCAGGTTCATGGGGAGGGCGGGGCGGGAGGGTGAAGTCATGATTTTTATATATTTTTTATATGTAGATGTAGGTGCAGGGATGTACACACACACGTATTCTCTAACCCTATCCATAAAGAGTGCCTAGGAGCAGCAACTCCCCGATACCAGTAAGCACACCTAGCACCTAGAGCTTGGCTTTTAAATACCATTGTCCATTAAAAAGAACCAGGGCTCCTTGAAGAAATGGCTGATTCTAGGGCTGGGGCAGGGAAAATAAAAGACCAGCCTGGAGCAGCTTATTCCAGGAAGCAAGAAATTGTTCAGAGAGTGATGAGGACATGTCAGAAAGACATAGAAGTAGTGAGCCATTCAGGCTGACTCCATCTGGAATAATCTGAATATTAAAATAAATTTTAAACTGTTGAATAAAATAGGAAATCATGAATCTACATTGATATAAATAAATATAGTTGAAATTTTGAGAAACAGAATATGTCTGTAGTTTCAAAGTACCTCCCCACAGAATAGTGATGAATTACAAAGAGAAAAAGAATGACTTGCAGTGGAGAAGCCTAGCAGACACTACCCTATATAGTTGAGCAATCAAAGTGACCAAAGTGACAATTTGACAAATTGTAGTTGCACTCTTCCTGGAATCAATGCATTGAATGAAAGGCAGCACATTTCTGTAATATTTGTGAGTAAACATCAGACAAACAAATTGAGGGACAATCTACAAAGTAACTGAACAATAACTTTAAAAATGTCAAGGTCATGAAAGTCAAGGAAAGACTGAGGAATTTATTTAAAACTGGATCCTTTTGCTATAAAGGACAACTGGTAAAACTTGAATGGGGCCTAAATTATAATTTACTATATATTATGGTAACAATGTGTCAGTTAAATTTCCTAAATTTTTTTATTTGCTTTGTTTTTTGTTTCTGTTTTTAAGATGAGGGTCTTGCTACGTTGCCCAGGCTGGACTCGAACTCCTGGGTTCAAAAGGTCTTCCTGCCTCAGCCTCCCAGGTAGCTGGGATTACAGGCACACACCATTGAGCCATCAAATTTCCTGATTTTGAGTGCTGAGTTGTGGTTATGCAGAAGATTGTCCTGTTTGTAAGACTTACACCCTCAAGTATTCTGGGGTGATGGGACATCAGGTTGACATCTCACTCTCAACTGGTTCAAAGAAAAAAATTCTGTGTCTTATACGTCCATCTTTTCTGTAACTTTGTAATTATTTCTAAGTAAAAATTTTTCAGCATTAAATCAGACAAGTTGTCAAAGAAGAAACAGATGAATCAGTTTAGAGTAGTACTAGCTTGGGCTTATGTAATTTCTTTTAAAAGGGCTTCCCTACATGTTTGCCTTGGAAAATGGAAAGAATTCAAAGTAGAATTCCAATGTAAGGTAGTTATATCGTGTCTCAGAGTCATCCTAGGGTGAGTTGGGGGACATTTGACTTTATACTCGTGTGTGTCTCTCTTTTTCTCACTGCCCTTCTTTTTCCATGTGACTTCTGCAGGTAATCCACGACTTCTTATTCTCCTTGAAGGAAAGCCCTGAAAAGTTTCAAATTGAAGCCAATTTTCCCAGGCGGGTGCTGCCCTGTGTCCCTTCAGAGGAGTGGCCCAATCCCCCTACACTGCAGGAAGCTGGACTCAGCCACACAGAAGTTCTCTTTGTTCAGGACCTAACAGATGAATGACACTTTTTCTTTCTCTCAATTCCTATCCCAATCCCTAAAAGAAATGGAAAAAACAGAAAACAAACAACAAAAAAAGAGAGAGAAATTCATATTATTATTATACAATATTTTTTTTAAAAAGACTGCTGCATCCTAAGGAAGGATCAGAAACCATGCTGCCTGCAAGAGTCAGAACCTGTGTGTGTGTGTGTGTGTTTGTGTGTGTGTGTGTGCGCGCGCATGCGTGTGTGTGCGGGAAGTTAGCAATGACCATACCCCGTCAATGAACCCACCCTTCCCTACGGCCTCTGCACATGCACCTTCCAGCAAGCGGAGACTCTCCATCTTCAACCCATCCATTGTCCCAGCTGGGGATGGGGACATTCCCATTAGTCCTCATTCATTCTTGCTTTTATGGAAAATAAAAGTGAAAAACCTCCAACCAGCTACTTACTGCAGCATCTCCTAAGGACTTGCTTCTCCCACCTCTGGAGAAGCACAGAACAGAGCACAGAACAGAGATGTTCCTTGAACTGCCCACAATTTACAAATAACTTTCTGTTGCTTTGTAATGACCAAAGGAATGAGGCTGACATAGATGTATTTTTTTTTCCTTAACTTTATTGATAAAGAGCCAATTCGTAAACCCACAAGTTCATGCCCTGGGCTCCTTAGCCCACAGTAGTGTAATAAAGGTGCCCTGGGCTGGTTTGTGCTTATTTCTGCCATTGTCCCTCCCTCTCATGTTCCCAGAGAGGTCATTCTTTTTGGTCCAACTCTTGCTGACCTTTCTTGCCACCTATGTACCCCACTGGAATCTGGGAGGAAATCTGGGTTTATAGCCCCACAAAGGCTGTGTACATAACAGGTACACCCAAGTATGTGGTGTGAACTCACCTTTACACACAACTGCAGCTTTTTCTTGGAATCTGTACCAGGAGGTTGTTATGGGGTGTGAACCAAAGGATACAGCTCTTCATTCCTCTTCTCACATGTGCATACTATTCCTCCCAGCCCCAAGCTTTCCTGAATTGCCAAGCTTGGTGCCTTTCCAAAGGACTAGCAGGGCCTGTGGTGAAGCCAGCAGAACCATATGAGAGTGCCCTGCCTGTCACAGTGGATGTGTGTTTTGAGGATAGAAGGAACCAGAAGCCTTGAAGGAAGCCAAGACAGAACTCCCAGCCTGTAAACTGTTGGAGACACATTTCAGTTTCTGATGTAGCCACCTTCTGGAGGCGGTTTTTATCCTCTCCCTCTATTGCTATGTTGAAGTATTAGAGGTTTTTTTAAACCTCTGGATGTCTTCATCTGTGGTTGAGTCTATGGTAATGGGTACATGGGTCAGGCCATGTAGTAACAGATGCCAGTGTGTTGACAAGTATTCCAAAGCTTTCTGTAGCTAGACCAGTGCAGGCTTGTAACACTGCAGCCTACTGAAGTTACTGTAGTTCCTAGCATGCTGTGAGGGCAGGGGCTTCAGGTAAAGCAGAACTTGCTAGATTTGTAGTCTCCAGAGGCTTTGTCTCGTGCTTAACTAAAACCTAAGGACCAGTCTTAGAGGTAGCAGTAATGTGGTTACTGTTCTCTGCAGCCCTGTTGTTAGGGTAAACATGGGGCAGGACGGAGCACCTTCAGATATCCCCTGAAGAGTCTGAAAGTTTCCTGATGCCTAAAACACTATCTCTAGGAAAATATAATTCTGTCCCTGACTGCCTATTGTTCTTCCACTTTGTTTTCTGCTGTCCCAAGGCCAGCTGAGTGGGAAATTGCCATCTGACTGTTGTCATGAAATGTATCTGGAGTGAACACCAGGATAAACCATGTTCTGCGTTGAACCTTACGTGAAATCTGCTTGCCTCTGATAACCATGCGTGGAGGAATTTTACCACTTAACTCAGACCCCCCTCCGTGTCTGGAATTCACAGCTGTTTCCCTGGTGGCGCACAGGAGGGTATTAAGGGCCTTTGTTACGCTGGGTTATACTGTATAAGTATCCTGCCCACACCTCTTTGGGGAAATTGTGATCTTTTTTTCCTTCATAATTCAATCTCATCTTACTCTACAATGTGCACTTTATGCCTCTTGACTTTTGATAACTTGTTCAGTAAAGGAGGTCAGATGCCAGAATATTTATTAAGAAAGGTCTCTAATCTTTATGTTAGTGCGACTCTCGAGATGGCCCACCCGCTTACTTCAGGTTCGAGAGGCTTCCCATGCAGCACATTCCCCTTTCCACTCCCTTTTGAAACAGTTCTGCTCTCAGACCCGGTGCCTGTCTCTCTGCTGACCCTAGTGCTGCTGCCTTGGTGCCATTTCCTTTCCTAAGTGAAATATTTGTCACTTAATGCCAGTACAATCTATATGTTACTCCCAAGGACCCGGGAGATTGGTGGGACCTGCAAGGGAGAAAACATCGAGAAACTGGTGATCTGCAGGCATTTGCTCGTTTCCAAATCACCTCTGGGATATTTCAGCTGTTGTTTCCAAATGGCAAGTCACCAACTAAATAAAAACACTTGTTTCAAATTTTGTTCTGTACTCCCAAGACTGAAGTTGTAGATTTAGCTGCATAACCATGGGAAATGACCAAGCAAAGACACCCATTTGGAGTCAGTTGAATTTTTGCAGCTTCAGTGGGCCATTCTGGTCTTTTCTCCCACTTCTGCAGAATTTCCTGCAGCAAACATTTCTTTCTCCTTGCTTGCTTCCACCATGATAAGAGATAACCAGAGGAGAATACCTATCTCTTTAAAAACTAAAACGAACCTATAATCTTTGAATGAGCAGTTATTGTGAAAGTTGCTAATGGTGCCAAGGCCAAGGAAAGAGTTTCAGAAAATGACTGTGAGAAGGAGTGATAACCCTCAGAATGCAGCATCAGGGGAGTATTATCGTCTGGTGCTTGAACAAGGAGCTCCACTTTACAACTGGTGTTTTTAGGACTTGCGAGGAATGCAGCAACGGGAAATCCATCCATCAAGGATGCAGTGCCCCAACTTGTACTGCACTTGAGTAGCTATGTGATAATTTACTGAAGAAATCTAGTGTACTTTAAATTTTTTTCATAAAAGTTTACATTGTATTGTAGGTTAACATTAAATGTTTTATAACAAAAATTTTGTGACAACCTGTGGGTCTTTCTGTCCAGAAGAGATGTGGTAGATGTTTTTCTATGAAGAAAAGGTTGAAAAAACGCTGGAGGAGGGAGCAGGAAATTTTGCAGGGCTGAGAAGCAAGGAGTTAAAATAGGTCTTCTATCTTGTATTCCTTTGAAAATTAGCAACTTAAGCAGTATGATGTAGAACAGACAGATTTTGGTTCAAATTTGGGCTATGTCATTTTTTAGCTTTGTGACCTCGAGCAAGTTCTTTAGCTTCCATGAGCTTTGGTTTCCCCAACTGTAAGTGAAGATAAAGCCATCTGCCTCAGGATAGGTTTGTAGATTAAATGAAATAAATGTATATGAAGCTCCTGGCACATAGTAGATGTTATTAAGTATTTGTTCCTTCTCCATGGGAGTATATTTTGAAGGAATATTTTCCTGCAGTAATTTCACTTTCTTAAGGAATTTTTCATTTCTCCTGTTAGAACAGACCTGTGTCCTTGCAAAGGAGTGGCTAGAGTAGAGTCACTTCTAATCTAATAGATTTTGGACCATTGGACTTCCCCTCCTAGGGTAATTTTGCTCAAGTTTTCATTTGAGAGGAAATTTAAGTCTCAGTTCTCTGCCTTTCTTTTCTCCACTGTCCTTGTGCAAATTACTCATTTTTGTGAGTACATATTCTTGTCACCTTCAGAGTCTGCCCTGTTTGTCCAAAGAAGTAGGGCCCTCACTTTTTGAAATGTACATATTAAGTGTAAGCCAGAACGTCTGCTCAGTCTAGTAAGTCTGCAAGAAGAATTTATTCACCCAACAAGCCACCAAAAATGAGTATTTCATAATTGATTCTGAAGCTTATGTATGAAAAATTTGTGATTAATTAACAGAATCAAGGAAAATTCAAATCTGATACCAGATACACCTGGTTTTAAATCCTGGCTGTGGCCGTGATTTTGGCCAAGTGACCTCAACTCTCTAGGTCTGGGTTTTATTATCTGTAAAATAGGGTGATTGTAGCATTGCTGTGAAAATTAAATGACTAGCTATTGCATAGCGCCTGGCACATACACATAGTAGGTGTTTGGAATACCTCCTATTCCTGGTTGGTTGTTTTGTTTTTAAGAGACAGGGTCTTGCTCTGTCACCCAGGCTAGAGTGCAGTGGCAGCATCACTGCTCACTGCAGCCTCGAACTCCTGGGCTCAAGCGATCCTCCCAAGTAGGCAGGACTACAGACACACAGCAATTTTATTTTTTGTGGACACAGAGTCTTGTGGTGATGCCCAGGTTGGTCTCAAACTCCTGGCCTCAAGTGATCCTCCCACCTCCGTTTCTCAAAGTTCTGGGATTACAGGCGTGAGCCACCACAGCCTCTTCAAAACAGTTTGCAGTTTACTCACTACTGAAGGTTTGCCCGAGGTGTGGATAAGGGAAGGGTAGAAAAAGAGGGGAGGAAGTTTAGGCTTTGCTTACTGGCAGACAGTGCTTGGCACTCTTCTTGACACTCTGGCAGGTGTCACAATTGGAACTCCATGTGCACTTTACCCTGCGGCAGCCTCTGGCCCCCCAGGTCCCCCTTGCCTGTGCGCTTAGCCACCACGTGTGCCGAGCCTCTCCTAGCCCTCCTCCCTTTGCCTTCTGTCCCTCTGCTAACTCTCCAAATGACGCCCCAAAACTCCCAGGGTTCTTCCCCTTTAGTTCTTCCCCTTTGGTTTGCCCTTGGAAGACGCCGCTTGAAAAAGCCCTCAAGCAAAGGCCACTCATTTTCCCAGGAATCTTGGCACATGGAAGCAGGACCTGTATTTCTTTTCTACCACTTCGAAGCACGGTCCTGAAGGAGAGCGCTGAAGCACATGCTGTCCGCTTGGATGACTTTATCGTCTTCTGGTTGCTACTAGCCATTCTCCAGGAGTTGGCAGCGAGCAACCTAGATGACCTCCACATCTACACATGTAGATTCCATGAAATTCTGCTCCTGCCGTTCCCGATTTAGGTTGTGTGGCAGCTGAGTGTGGTGAAAAGAGACCTTGGAATCCAATCTAGCTTTGAAATTGTTCTGCTGCTTGGTATGATCTTGGGCAAGTTACTGACCTCAGAACCTGCTTGCTCGTCTGTGAACGTTACAGGAGCACACCCTGGTAAAGCTGGGTGCTGTTGAAAGAAGCCGATGTCCGTGAATTGCCTGGTGTTCGGCATCAGAATGCTGAGCGTTAGCTTTCTTCCCTGTGAGCCCTCTGAGCACAGACTCCCTCCAGCTCCACTGTCCTGGTCTGCCCTCAAAGCCTTTCTGTCTCCAGTTGTCTGAATTCTCCTACTAGAACCTTCGTGGCTTCATCCCCTTCTCCGTTACGTGCCTGTACCAATTGTTGCCGTTCCCGAAGCAAACTCGACCATTTGATTTCCTTCCCCGGCTCCTTAAACTGCGGAATCCCAGCATGTGTCAGGGCAAACTGAGGAGCCCTGGATGTTGGTGCCCATTCTTCAAATCCAGCTCAAGGAAACTTCTGTGCCTTTTTGCTGCACAGGGACTCCAGTGCCTACCTTTCTCAAATCCAAGCCTACCTGCATCCCCGTTCTAGGCCCGTTGTTACAACCACCACCTCCAGAGAAAAACCGAGGTCTTGTCACAGAACTTCATCTTCCTTTTTCACCTCAAAATTGTTTTGCAATACCAGTTGCTTCCTCTTTCCCTTCTGTCTTTTGGGTGTATTTTTTTTTTTAAGAGATGTATTTTACATACAGTAAAATGTCCAAATCTTAAAATCCACTGATGGGTAAAACTTTAACTATATTTACACGAAAATCAACGAAAAGCAATGAGATGTTAGAGGAGGAAGCTGCAGATAGGCAGAGAAAGACGTCACTGGGGCTGCGGTCTTGGAGGAAGGAGTGAGAAGTCGGTGCATTTGTAGGTTCCAAGGCAGAAGTTGAGGGTATCCCCTTCTGGCAGCTTCTGTCCTCTCTCTCTCAGGCTGGGGAAGGCAATAGGTCAGAGGTCTAAGAAGCATGGGGAAGATTTGAAATAGCTGCTTTGGAGATGAAGAGATTGGGAAGACTAGAATGCTTTCTGGGCAATGCTGAGGACCCAGGTGAGACTGGGACCATGAATGTGTAGTGGGAGCAGCCACAAAAAGGCAGGCAGCTGTCACCACTCCTTCTGAAAGCAGGTTACATGCAGCATTCAGAAACTGTTAGTGGCCCCTTTGTCCAAGATCAAATCCAGCTCCCCGGCCAGAAGTCTGGGGCCTCAGCACTGGGGCCCTTGCCAAACTTCGCAGCTTCGTTTTTCTCTCTTCCTCAGGTGGTCACGTCAATTTGCCCCACGAATCTCCTGATTGTTCCCTGGACACACCATGCATTTTCCTGCCTGAAGCTATACTGATACTCAAGAGAAGTGGTTTAAATGTCTTTTCTCAAATTCCTCTGATTACCAACAAGACAAGTGCCAGACCAGGTGGCTCTGGTCTTCCCAGAATCACATACGATTCTGATTGAACCCGGGTACTGGCAAGGAGGGTAGGTATAAATCATAACTGGCTGATATGCCAATTCAGACACAGAAACTGCACACACTGGATGTCCTCTCACGCAACTGTTACATTTTGGTGCCCATACTAGAGGGTTTTTGTTACAGGCATCAAATAGGTCCCACTCTAGCTAATTGAAGGAAAAAACTGATGTATTGGGAGACTATGGAGCAGGTCCCCAGAAGTGAAAGCCAGACCTCAGAAAGGGTGCGCTGAGCTCAGCTGTGGGGATGCCTTGCCAGCTGCAGAGGACAGTGTCACCAGAGCCCACCTTTGGGATGGAACGTGGTCAACGAGCACACGGCTCCTGTGCTCGGTTGTTCCCCTTGTTCCCTAATACGAGGAGGCAGAGCCCTGTAAAAAACTGGAGAAAAGTATAAAGAAAAGACCATTATTCCACCATCCAAAATGATGAGTATTAATATTTTGGCATGTGCTTCCAGCTTCTTTCTGTGGATGTACTTTGGTTAAAATCCATACACCAAAATACACCCATGCTCAGCAGATGTGGCTAACGTCTAGCTGAGCTACACGCTGGTGCTGGCCCCTCGGTGGACCTGCCCGCGTCTGGGCACTGACCAGCGTGAGTCCTCCGTCGTTCTGAGGGCCTTCCCAGGAGGCGCTTCTCTCTCGGAGCCTCCATCCCAGGCAGAAACTGCAGCGGAGGCCTGGAGATTGGTTTGTCCCAGCTTGTCAGAACTGCAGGGGGTGAGGGGTAGAGTGTGGGGGAGGAGTCGCCATCATACAAAACGTAATTGAAAGTGGGACGAGTAACAGAAGTTTCACTAAGCTGGGAGTGGAGAGAAAGGGCAGAGCCCCCGTAAGATCACCTGGGCTCTAGGGTCAACTTCGCACATGCTTTCTCTCCCAGCGGTGCGTTCATCCGTTTGCTCAGTCAATCATCTGTTCCGGAAACGCCGGTGCCCACTGCGTCCTTGCCCTTTTGCTGGAGTCGGGGAATACGGCAAATGTGATGGCCCCGGTCTGGTGAGGCAGAGACATGGGCACCAGCAGGATGGATCGTGACAGGGGAGGCTCGCGGAGAAGAGCCCTGTGTACCGCGTGCCGTGGAAGCCCAGAGTGGCCGGCAGCAGGCTCTGGTTTGAGGGAGGGGTCAGGGAAACTTGCTTAGCAGAGGGCACTGCAGCTGGGCTTTGGAAAGGAGCATGCTCACCAGAAGGAGGAGAGAAGTGAAATGATTTGAGGAAACATAGTGTGATCCATGGGCACGGGTGCAGGAGGCGGACAGACCTGGGGCTACATCCCAGCTCTGCTGCTCCTTTGCTCTGCAGTCTGGGGCAAGTTATCTTCCCTCTCTGAGCCTGTGTTTCCTTCCTCAGTGGGGACTACGAGGAAGGCAACAGTAGTTTTACTATCAACAGAAAGGTCCCGTGAGGGATAACTTGGCAGCAGGTAGGCAGGCACGAGATGCAAACAACATGCACTACACGGGGGGAAAATAGGCTTGTTGGAGAAACCATGAAAATTTTGGGGGTGGCTGGAAGAGAAGGGAGGAGGGAGCTGACGTTAGGATACTGGTTCTTCCACCGCTTCCATCCCCTCCCGCGGGGAAGCTGGAGGAGACAGGGCGGGACAGGAAAGGCAAGCACAGAAACCTCTTCCTTCCATATTCTCCGTTTTCCTCTGAAATAACAAAGGAGATTTATATTTGGGGCTAGAAAAGAAAAATCAAACAAAACTGTTAGCACAGGTCCCCCAAGAGCCCCTCAAGGGACAGAGGTGTGGGGAAGCTGTCGGTGGTGGGTGGGCAGGGTGCTCCTGGAGCCTGGAGGAGAGGTCTCCGAGCTCAGAGGTCAGCCAGCCAGTCGCAGTAGCCTCTGTCTGGTCTTTTCAAAAGCGTATTCTCTGACCTGGAGAGTGCAGGAGTGGAGACTACAAAACTACCCGATTTTCCCATTTTCTAGCTTTCTGAGCCTCAGTGTCTCTAATGGAAACTGAAGATAACAGCTTGACTCAGGGTGCTGAGAAGCATATGAAACACCGTGGTTTATAAGATCCGCCAGGATAGGCCTCTGCCCTGCTCTGAAACTGCCTCACTCCGCATGCTCCCTCTCAAACTCTTCCTTGTCTCTGGGCCTTTGCACATTCTGTTCCCTCTCTTTGGAGCACCCTTCTCCTGACTGGCTCCTTCTCATCAGTCAGGTCTCACTAGTCTCAATGTCACCTCCCCTGAGAGGCCACACCTATGTCAGGGTGCCCTATCACTATCTTTTCCTTCATGGCCCTTGTTAGGATCTGAAGTAATTGTTGACTTGTATGTTTCTCTCCCTCCTAGAATGCCAGCTTCCTGGAGGCAGAAGCTTTGCCTCGTTCATTAGGGTTTGCCTGAGGTTAGAACAGCGCCTGGCTCGGGGCAGAAGCACACAGCCAGTTTTGTTGAATGAATTTATTTGGCACAAATGACACACCAAGCACCCCACGACTTGCCACTGAGGATCCAGTGGCTGTTAAACTGCCCTTACAGTGTCGAGCCTTTTACACTCTCTTTGTGCCCAGAGAAGAACCGGAATGTTCTTCTTGTCAACATACGGGCAGAACTCAAAGGCCAAAAGTTATGAGAAAGGATCCAGTTCTGGACTCCAAGGACAACTTGTAGTGTTTACTCCTTGGAAAGATGTTGCCAATTATACCAACTTCTATTAAAATAAAAACACACTTTACTGCCAATTCATTCATTCAAAAATACCCACATGGGTCAGGTACTGTTGTAGTTGCTGGCAGGCAGAGCTTCTGATAGAAAGGAAGTAACCAGAATGACCTCCTACCCCCTGCCCCCTACCCCCAACACTGCCACACCTTAAAATAATTTCAGCCCAAAGACAATAGAATTTTAATCTGATTTGTAATGTTGGCTCTAACATCTTGCATAAAATCAGAAACTTGGCATGGGTGCCGTCTCCAGGTTTCACCAGTTGTACATGCGTCCATCTGTGGCGTGTGCAGCTGTCGGTTCCACTGCGTGTGCAGATGTGTGCAAACACGCGTGATCAAGATGCAGAGCATTCCATCTCCACAAAGATCTTCCTCACGCTGCCCCTCCAGTCGCACCGTTCCCCGCTCCCCCATTCTTAACGCCTGGCAGCCACTAACCTGTGCTCAGTCTCACTGATGTTGTCATTTCAAGAATGTCCGTAAATGGAGTCATATGTGACCTTTGTGATTGGCTTTTTTCACTCAGCATAATTTCCCTGCAACCCATCCAAGTTGTTGTATGTATCAATAGCTCGTTTCTTTTCACTGCTGAGTATTCCATGGTCTGGGAATACCACAATCTGTTTAACCGTTCACCCATCAAAGGACATTTGGGTTGTTCCCATTTTGGGGCTATTGCAAATAAAACAGCTATGAACATTTGTATATGTGTATTTTTTTATTCTTTTTTTTTTAGAGACAGGGTCTTGCTCTGTCACTCAGGCTGGATCATAGCACACTGTAACCTCGAACTCCTGGGCTCAAGTAATCCTCCCGCCTCAGCCTACCAAGTAGCTAGAACTACTGACACGCACCACCACACCCAGACAATTTTTAAATTTTTTGTAGAGACAAGTCTATGTTGTCCAGGCTGGTCTCAAACTCCCGGCCTCAAGTGATCCTCCCCGGCATTGGCCCCCGGGATTACAGGCATGAGCCACTACACCTGGCCTCTTTTTTTCCTTTTTCCCAAAGGTACCACATCAGCAAATTGTGCACGCCTTTTTGCTTGGACATATCTTTATTTTTCAGAGTTAAATGTCCAGGAGGGTATAAGTAATTGCTTAGTTTTAAAACAAACTGCCAAACTATATTTCACAGTGGCTGTACCATTCTACATTCCCACCAGCAATGAGAAATGCAGTTTCTCTACATTCTTGCCAGACTGTGATAGTCACTACTTTTTTGTTTTAGTTCTTTTAATAGGTGTGTAAATAACATCTCATTGTGGCTTAATTTGCATTTCCCTACCGGCTAAAGGTGTTGAACATCTTTTTGTAAGTACATACATTTGGTACATACGGCTTTTGTTGGGTTTTGGGTTTTTATGTATGAGACACATGAGTTCTTTGTCAGCTATGTGGCTTACTACTTAAAAGTTTGACTTTAGATGAAGTCCAGTGATCGATTTTTTCTTTTATGGATTGTTTTTGGTGTCATATCCAAGATCTCTTCACCTAGCCCTAGGTCCTGAAGATTCTCATCTGTTTTCTTACATTTTCTAGTTTTATGTTTTACCTTTAAATCTGTGATCCATTTTGAGTTCATTTCTGTATAAATTGTGGGATTTGTTTTTTGAAAAGACTGCCCTTCACTGAATGTTCAAAAATCAGTTGGCTGTCTTAGGTGCGGTGGCTCACACCTGTAATCCTGGCACTTTGGAAGGTAGAGGCAGGAGGATCACTTAAGGCCAGAAGTTCGAGACCAGCCTGAGCAAGGGCGAGACCTCATCTCTACAAAAAACAGAAAAAATTAGCTGGGCATAGTGGCACGCACCTGTAGTCCCAGCTACTTGGTAGGCAGAAGCAGGAAGAGCCTAGGAGTTTGAGGTTGCAGTGAAGGTATGATGACGCCATTGCACTCTAGGGTGAGTGACAGATTAAGACCCAGTCGCAAAAAAAAAAAAAAAAATCAGTTGGTTATACTCGTGTAGGTCTATTTCTGGGCTCTTTATTCTGTTCCATGGATCCATTTGTCTATCCCTCTGCCAATATCCCATTGTCTTGACTAATGCAGCTATACAATAAATCTTAAAATACGGCATAGGGATTCTTCCCACTTTATTCCTGTTTTTCAAAATTGTTGTAGCTACTCTAGTTCCTTTGCCTTTTCATATACATTTTAGAATAAGCATGTCTGTACCTAAAAAAAAATACCTTCCTGGAATTTTGATAGGAATTGCACTAAATCCACAGATCAGTTTGATAAGAAATGATATCTTTACTATGTTGAGTATTCCAATCCACAAGCATGGTGTGTTTCCATTTTTTTAGGTCTGATTTCTTTCATCAGTGTTTTGTAGTTTTCAACATACAAGCCTTATACATGTTTTGTTAGATTTATATCTAAGTATTTCATTTTTGGGGTGATTAGAAACAGTATTATTGTGGTTGTAATTTCAACTTCTGTGTTCATAGCTAGTATATAGAAACATAATTTTTTTATGTTGACCTTATATCCTATAACCTTCTGAACTCATTTAGTTCTAGGAGTTTTCTGTTTGTTTTCAAGACAAGTTCTTGCTCTGTTGCCTAACCTGGAGTGCAGTGGCTTCATGGTAGCTCACTGCACAGACTCCTGGGCTCAAGTGATCCTCCTGTCTCAGCCTCCTGAGTAGCTGTGACTACCGCTGCGTGCTACCAAGGCTGGCTAATTTTTTTTTTCTTATGTAGTGATGGAGTCTTGCTAGGCTGCCCAGGCTGGTCTCAAACTCCTGGCCTCAAGTAGATCCTCCCATCTCAGCCTCCCAAAGTGCTGAGATTACAGGTATGAGCCACTGCACCTGGCCCCCAGTACAATGTTGAATTGGAGTGACGAGAAGGGACATCCTTGCCTTGCCCTGATCTCAGAAGGAAGCATCTAGTCTTTCACTATGACGTATGATGTCAACTAAAAGGTTTTAGGTAGTCACTCTTTATCAAGCTGAGGAAATTACCATCTATTCCTAGCTTGCTGAGAGTTTTTATCATGGATGAATGTTGAATTTTGTCAAAAAGAAATTTTGGGCACTCCAGCCTGGGTGACAGAGCAAAGACCCTGTCTCAAAGCAAAACAAAACAAAAACAAAACCCCAAAAAACCTAAAACAAGAAAACCACACAAAGTTATGAGATGAAAGAGACCTTGTTTCCTCATGTCAGGCCTGAGCTGTGATAGAACCCATCTTAGAATTGAAATTGCAGGAGACCAGTAAGTGACTTTTTCCTCAAACCAGTTAGATGAAAAGATGAAATCCTGTGACTTGCTGACAGAATCCTGCCTACCTAATTCACGTGCACAGCAGATGGCCCAGAGTAAGTAATCGCTGAACTGGCGCGGCCCCTCCACGGTCCGCGGCAGAGAGCGATCTTCCCTCTGCCCTCCCCACCCTCAGCTTCCCACCGAAGAACAGGCACAGGCAGCCACAGGAAGCTCGGGCGATACTTGGTATACATCATACATTTATTAGTGAATACCCCTCTGAAATCAGCAACAATATTAAAAAAAATAATGATTGCACTACTTGGTCAAGCAGAACTAGCAACTTTCATTTTAAAAAAAGTACAAATCTGTTAAAAATTTCAATCAGTATACACATATATATAATACAACATACTAGTTATGTTAAATGCTACAAACCAATGTGAATCCAATGGAATGGAAAAAACCACACATTTAAGCTTTAAGAACCATTTTTTTTCTATATATTAGCATTTTCTCAAATACATACATGGGAAAAATGAGGTAACTGTAAAATGTGCAAGGAACAGGGCCCCCCAAATTACATGTATTTATATATATATATAATTTTATATATATGTGTGTGTGTGTGTGTGTGTGTGTGTGTGTGTATATATATATATATATATATATATATATAAAACCTTTCTAACACAGAATACAGGTGCTGGGCCCAGCCAGGGCTGGGGGAAGGTGCCCACTGTCATGCCTAGGCCAGAAGTTGGTAAATAAAAGAGTAAACAATGACAAGCCCCCACCACAGTAAATCATTGGTAACATGGCATCTACAGCAAGGTCGGCAAATCACAAACATCCTAAGTAATTGTTTTATAAACCTTTTTTTAATAATGGTGTTTTTTCTTTTAATGTTATGTTTTCCCCCCAATAGCTGCATGTTGGAATCACTGCTGCAGCCAACACACAGCCTGTGAGCCTGTTTCTGCCTGCCCAAGGAACTGTAAGGGTTTTGAAAACCTTTTGCTAGGGTTGGGAAGGGCGGGGGGTTAGAGAGGGTGGTTCTCTGTGTAAAACATATGGGTTTTCAACACTGCTATAAATATAGAAACGTCACCTGGAGTTATATACAGTAAGACTTTGGGTTCTCCGTGGGGGTGGGACCAGGCTGACGGGCCCCACGGTAAGCGAGGGTGGGAGGTGGGAGCCAGGGCTGCTGCGGCCGAGAACGAGGGTGGTTGGAGCATCCCTGAGGCAGCAGGCGCCAGGGGCTGCCTGCTAGGATGTGCCGCCCCACACGCGGTTCGTTCAGGGCAGCAACCCCAGCTAGGGGTAGGGAAGGAAAAGAATGGGACCAGGGAAGGAGGGTAGGGAGCTCAGCCAGACCCTATAGGGGCCTCCTCCAGACCTCAGAGGGCAGGGATCAGGCTGGGAGGGACCCCTGGATATGGGAGTCCACACCCTCCCTGGTCCTCATACTCCTGGGACTTCCTTGGAGGAGACTCGCCCAGGCAGGTGGGAGACGGGCCCTGGCTGGAGAGGGAGAAATGCCCTGAAAACGTACGGTCCCGGTAGGCTCTAGGGAGGTGTGCAGTACAGTGCATGGCAGTTATCAGCTGAGTACAGACCCCTCAACCCTGCCCATGACCGCCAGCCGCCTGGCCCGGCCCAGCCCCAGCCACACACGTGCATGCAGACCAGGCGGCTGGACTGGACACTCTCTGCCCCCTGGGCACTCAGTCCTGGTTGGTCCCTAACCGTAACCCCATTAAACCAAAAGAAGAAAAAAATATCGTAAGTATCCACATCCCCAAATCCTACACTCGATTTTAGGCCAAATGAATAAACAAAAACTGCTGCTCCTCACATTCATGCAAAATGACAGAGAGGGGAGAAAATCAAGCATGGGTCTGTCCCCTCACTGGTGGTGGGGCAGCCACCAGGAACACAGAGGCTCAGCTTTCCCCAGGCTCCCTAAGGACACATGTGCCTCAGCTCGGGGCTGGTTTCCCATGTGCTCAGGAGGCCCGGCGGGGGTACCATCCAGCCTGGGGGTGGGGCTGGAATGTTGTGCCTGGGGTGAGGGTCCTCTAGGAAGCCAGACCCACCCCTCACAGCAGCCTAGGCAGAGGTGGCTGCCTGAATCTGTCTGGTCAAGGCAGGAGGACTCAGCCCTGGGGCTCAGGGAATGGCCTCATGACACTGTCCACGCACCTGGCAGTGCCACTTGAGCAGAGGGCATGCCATTTCAGTGCAAGAGACCAGATGACCCAGGATGGCGCCCCCTCTGCCCATCCTGGGGCCAAGGATCTCCACCAGCCACACTGGGGCAATGGACCCCTGGCTCGCAGTGCCAGGAGAAAAAGGAGAGGGACCTGAAGGCAAACAGGAGGGAGACCAAATTCGGGACACTCAGGCAGCTCCGTGGTGGGCGGGCAGGCAGGCAGATCGGGCAAGGAGTCTTTGGAGCTTGGCAAATGCAGGGACTTATTGCAGGGGCTTCTCACGGGGCTGACCCTGGCACCAGCTCTGGAGACGCAGGTGGGACGACGGGGCAAGCCTGGATCACTCCCTCCCCATCCTCCCTGCCCCGCCCCCAAGTTTCCAGAGCTCTGGGCAGGGTTCTCCTGGGCAGCTATGGGGCCTCACTCAGCCTCTCTGGGCACCTCGGAGGCGTCGGCCCGGCAAATGGGACACGTCCGGTTAGCCTAGGGGAGAGCACACATCGGCTTCACTCTCACCCGGCCCCCACCCCACTCTCATGTGTCCAGCTGCCTGGCGGGACGGGGCCCTCTGGAGCCAGAACTTCTGGATGATGACAGGGACGAGGAGGGAAACCCTGCAGGCCTGCGCGCCCCCACCCGCCCGTGGGAGAGCACGGGGACACCCGGGAGCCACCACAGGCTGGTTACCTTCAACCACTTGTCGACACACTTGGTGTGGAACTCGTGGCTGCAGGGGAGGACTCGGAGCAGCTGCCGCGCCTCGAAGTCACTGAAGCAGACCACACACCTGGGGAGGGGCACAGAGCGTCACCTCCACGTGGATGGCCAAGGAGGGCAGGCGCGTCGCAGAGCGTGATCTCCCCGAAGGTGGGGGTGTCCCACTGCAGCCCCGCCGCGTTCAGAGGGGCCGGAGATGGGCGTAGCACTCACAGCGTCTGCTCCGACTGATGGCTGTCTGGGTTAAAGCGGTACGACGGGAGCTGCTCTATGTCTGCTTTGGTGAGGCCTCGGGGCTTGGCATCTCCCAGCCGCTCGGCCAGGTTCAGGAGGGCCTAGAGACGGGCAGGGGGGGCGGTCAGCAGCACCCAGAGCTGCAGGTCTCCCAAGCCGGCCCCTCCAGCACGGAACCCACGGCACCTCATAGTTCTCCATCTCCACGTCATCCACGTCCAGATCCAGGCTGATGGTGGGCCCCATTGCTGTTGGCGACATCGGGAGCATCGAGCTAGAGAGACAGGTGTCGGGGCCCAGGGTCAAGGTCAGTAGGGGTGGGGCACAGAGCTGCCTCCCCGACTCCTCCATGCAAGCAAAGCCCCAGAGCTCTACACAGCTCACGCCGGGGACCCTGGTGGTTTTTTTTTAACAGTAGAAGGAACATAAAAATTTATTACATGCGTATGGGCAGGAGTCACACAAAACATAAACTCCGGGACCCTGGTGTTTGTTCCAGGATGTTGTAGAGGGGCAGGGAGCCCAACTAGGGAGGGTGTGTGTGTGTGTGTGTGTGTGTCTGGCTTGGTGGGGATTTGTGCGTGTGTGTGTGTGTGTGTGTGTCTGGCTTGGTGGAGATTTGTGTGTGTGTGTGTGTGTGTGTGTGTGTGTCTGGCTTGGTGGGGATTTGTGCGTGTGTGTGTGTGTGTGTGTCTGGCTTGGTGGGGATTTGTGCGTGTGTGTGTGTGTGTGTCTGGCTTGGTGGGGATTTGTGTGTGTGTGTGTGTGTCTGGCTTGGTGGGGATTTGTGTGTGTGTGTGTGTGTGTGTCTGGCTTGGTGGGGATTTGTGTGTGTGTGTGTGTGTGTGTGTGTGTCTGGCTTGGTGGGGATTTGTGTGTGTGTGTCTGGCTTGGTGGGGATGTGTGTGTGTGTGTGTGTGTGTGTGTGTGTGTGTGTCTGGCTTGGTGGGGATTTGTGTGTGTGTGTGTGTGTGTGTGTGTG
>CAUYSK010126433.1:0-57156 GCA_963575035.1 Avahi laniger | reverse complement strand
AAAGCAATCAGAGCAACAACGAAAATAAACAAATTGGACCTGATCAAATTAAAAAGCTTCTGCACAGCCAAGGAAGCTATCCTTAGAGTGAATAGACAATCTACAGAATGGAAGAAAATATTTGCTTTCTACACATCTGATATAGGGCTGATAACAAGAATCTATATAGAACTTAAGAAAATCAACAAGAAAAAATCAAACAACCCCATCAATAAATGGGCAAAGGACAGGAATAGAAACTTTTCAAAAGAAGACAGAACAATGGCCAGCAAACATATAAAAAAGTGCTCAACATCTCTAATCATTAGGGAAATGCAAATCAAAACCACAATGAAATATCACCTAACTCCAGTGAGAATGGGCTTTATCAAAAAATACCAAGACAACAAGTGCTGGTGTGGATATGGAGAGATAGGAACACTCTTACACTGCTGGTGGGACTGCACATTAGTACAACTCCTGTGGAAAATAATTAGGAGATACCTCAATGAACTGAAAATAGAAATGCCATTTGATTAGCAATCTCACTACTAGGCATCTAAAAGGGAAAAAAGACATTCTATAATAAAGACATCTGCACTCGAATGTTTATGGCAGCACAATTCACAATTGCAAAGATGTGGAAACAACCCAAGTGCCCATCAATACATGAGTGGATTAATAAACTGCGATATAGGTACCATGGAATACTACTCAACTACAAAAAACAATGGTGATCTAGCACCTCTTATATTATACTGGTAGAGATTGAGCCCATCCTTCAAAGTGAGGTTTCACAAGGATGGAAAAACATGCACAACATGTACTCACTATCAAATTGGTACTAACTGATCAACACTAAGGTGTTCACATGGTAATAATACTCACTGGGTGCCAGTCAGGTGGCGGGGGTACTTAGGGGGGTAAACCCACAACTAATGGAAGCAGAGCACACCATATGGAGGAAGGACATGCTTGTAGCCCTGGCTTGGGTGAGGCAAACACATTACATATAACCAAAATGTTTGTACCCCCATAATATTCTGAATTAAAAAAATAGAAAAAAAAAAAGAAGAAATACAGACTCAAGGGATCCACTACAGACCAGAATCTGGATTTTAACCAGATCTTCAAATGATTTATATGCATATTAAACCAAGATTTAAAAGCACTGCTTTAAAAATTCCATTAGGTTAAGTCTGATGATTGGAAAAGCTCAATGTTTGTCTGAAAATGTCTTTATTTTATCCTCATTTTTGGTAGCTTTGCTGGTTAACTATAGGTTGAAATTTATTTTTTTTCTCAACACTTAGAAAATAATGTTGCAGTGTCTTCTGGCTTCCATTGTGGGTGTTTATTAGTTTTTGTCAGTCTTATAGTCATTCCTTCTTGGTGACTTTTTTATCTCTTTTATATCTCTTGCTCACTCATTTTTTGTCATTCCATCTTATACTTTCTTAAACATTTCATACATGGTTATTTTATATTGTTTTTGATAATGTGATGCAGCTTGTGGAATCATGAGGAATCTAAACCTGCTATTCATGTATTTAATGATTACATTAGCCAGGATTCTCCAGAGAAACCGAATCAATAGAAGATAGATAGATAGATAGATAGATGAGAAAGACATATTTACTTATTTTAAGGAATTGGCTTATACGATTGTGGGATCTGACAAGCCTGAAATCTGAAGAGCAGTACAGCAGGCTGAAAACTCAGCCAAGATTTGATGTCGTCTGAAAGGACAGCATTGCTAATAAATCACCTAAGATAAAAACATTACTACGCACAGTGGTGTGCTGGCCCCATTGCTTGCTTTTTGCCTGACCACCTGTGGCTTAACTCATCTTTTTTTAAAGAGCTTGTTTTGCTGAACTGGAAGAGTACTGAACAAACAGAAAAGGGTATATAGCCCCTCAGCATCTGCCAGACCACATTCCGAGAAGTCAGATAAAACCAGCCCAACAGAAAACAACTGCTCTGGAAAAGGACCACCTTCTGTTATCACTTCACATCAACAGTGCTCTGGAAAACAACTGCCTTCCACTTCCATTATCATTTTGCAACAACTGCTCTGCTCTCTATAACCCCAATAAAAGCCCAAGTCACTCGTCTCTGGTGCTGGCATTCATTCTTCCTTTCATACCACACCCTTTCCTCCCTTGGAAAGTAAAATAAACTTTTTGCTTCAAAACCTATCTTAATCTTTGAGTTGAGAATTGTCAGTCTGTGATATGAGTCCCCTAACATTGTCGTTTTGAGTCTAAAATCTGCAGGGTAGGCTGGCACGATGGAAACTCTCACAGGATTTTTACATTACAGTCTTCAGTCAAAATTCCTTCTCTAGGAAACGTCAGTTTTTTTGTCTTTCAGCCTTCTACTGATTAGATGAGGCCTACTCACATCATCAAAGGTAATCTCCTTTACTTAAAGTCAGTTTATACATTAATAATAGATGTTAATCACATCTAGAAAATACCTTCACAGCAACATCTAGACAGTGTTTGACCAAACAAGTGGGCCCCACAGCCTAGCCAAGATGACACGTAAAATTTAACCATCACAGTGACCTTTTGTTGTGAATCTGACTTGATTTATGTTAACATGAAAAAATCTAGAAAGCCTAAATTGGTGATATTTCCCTTAAAATAGGTTTTGCATTTCCTTTGGCTGACAGCCAGGAGGGGCTACTAAACTGGAGTCACTTTGGTCCCCTCAAGACCCCTAGCTTAATTAAGAATTTTCAGATTCTGCTCCTTCACCTTATAATAGGCCTATGGTTTAAACTCAGATTTCAGTTTAGGTATTGAGTAACCTTGAGTGTCTAGATGTGATTTAGCACTTAAGAGCTCCTGTTTGGTTTCTACTTTTTAAAAAATTTAAAACCTTGGAGATTTCTGTTATTTCTGTGAACCCAGCAATGTACATAGTTTTCCTGTGGTGGGAAGATCCTTTATCTAATCTGTCAGAAACTTAATTTGAGTCTCTTATTTACTCTCTAATCCATTATAATCTGGCTTCTGTCACATCACTCCACTGAAACTCCATTTGCAAATGAAACAAGTAACATCTCTGTTGTTAAAAATCAATGGACAAAGAATGCGATGCGCACCATCCAAGGGACGGATGCACTCGAAACTCGGACTTGGGGGGATTGAGGGGGAGTAAGGGCAGTATACATAACCTAAACATCTGTACCCTTGCAATATCCTGAAATTAAACAAAAAAATCAATGGAAATATCTTCAGACCTCATATTATTCCATCTTTTAGGCAATATTTGACATTTCTCATATTACCTTCTGTAGAGACTCTTTTACCCTGGCTTCTGTTACATTATGCTTTTCGTTTTCCCTCTACCTTTATAGCCACTTCATCTTAAGACTCATTTTCCTCTTTCTAGTCTTTAAAGATTAGTGTTTCTGAGAGTTCTGACGTAGCCCACCTTTTCTAATCACTCTGCCAAGAAGTATGTGTAATCTGACTTCACCCTATGGTTTCCGTTATCAGCTACTTGCTGTTAACTCCCAAATCCATACCTCCGGGCCACATCTTTCTTCTACGCCTGTATTCTAAGTTCTACACATGTACTGAATTGTACTTGGATGTCTCAAACCCCTTAATTTCAATTTGGTCCAATCTGAATTCATCTCATCACTCTCTACCACATCCAAAATCTACTCCACCTCTGATATACCCTATTTCAGTGAATGACATTGACAGTTGTCCAAATCAGAAATCTGGGAGTCATCCTCATCATTCCTTTCCTTCCACTGTACTAATTAATTACCAGGACAATTGATTCTGTATCTTAAATCTCAAGTCCATTCACTTTCCTGTTTTCCCACAATCTATTCCAGTCAAGACCAGCAAGATCTCCCTATGTCTAAATCTTGCTCTTCCATTTTGTAAAATGACAAAATAACAACAAATTTAGTTATAGATCTAATTGGCTTTAATTTGTGATTCATGAATAGGGACAGCCTCTATTCTGCAAAATAGAATGAAGCTTCTACTGAGCAATGGCAGAACAGTGGGTTTTGTAACAGTGGGAAGAAGGAAACAAAACAATAGGAAAAGAAGTGATTGGTTAATGTCAGGTATGTCAGGCTACTTTTTTTTGTAAGAGTTAAGCAGAGGGGACTTCCTTGATTACACTGATTCAGACAGACTGGAATCTCCTGTCCTGAGAACAACTAGTCTGTTTGGGGCTCTACCTGTTTCCTTAAAGTTTCTGTTTGATTATGGGGCATTTAGCATGAGTGACTCTATTTTGGTTTGGTCTGGTCTATTGGGGTCTAGTGTAGAAGCTCAGTCAGTCCAAAATAACAGCTTCTCATAATTTTTGTTTAACAATTCAAAATACATTTGAACCTTAAGCAATATGGGTTTGAACTGCATGGGTGCACTTATATGTGGATGTTTTCAATAAATATAGTAAGCCCTCGTTTTGGCAGACTCTGCATCCACAGCCAAATACAGTATTTGTGGGATGCTAAACCTGTACATTGGGAGGGCTGACTTTTCACATCTGCAGGACTCACTGCAGGACTTGAGTATGCATGGCTTTTGGTATCTGAGGGGGTCCTGGAACCATTCTCCTGCATATACCAAGGGACAACTGTAGTATGCTATTTGAATGCTCCTCATAAAATGTAAATCTAATCATGTCACTCTTCCAGATTAAAACTCTTCAATTGTTTCCCACTTTCTTTAGGAATAAAGTTTAAATGGCATGTCGTGCTTTATAAGGCCCTTCATTAACCACCCTCTCTCTAGCACTCCGTCTTCTTGTGCTCTGTGTGCCAGCCACCCTGAATCTCTTTTGGCTCCTCCAATGTGGGGATGCTTTTTCTTTTGGCCACTATACATGCTGTTATTCTCTTTCTGTAAAAGATCATCTCTGTGCTAACTCTTAATTCTTCAGTTCTCGGCTTAAAAATCACCTGCCACTGAGAAGCTGTTTATCCTTGCTCCCCGTCATGACTGCCCCCCACACTCTAGAGCTTCTCATACTAGCCTAGCAACTATAAAGCAGGAACCAGAGCTGGATCTATTTTCACCTCTTTTGTGAAGTTTATTTCTATGAGATGATGCAGTCTAGAGAGATGGAGAGAATTTCTGACTACTTAAGCAATGCCAGAGCATCCAGGTTTCTTGTAAAAATAAGTAGAAAAAGCCAATAGCACCAACACAGTAAATGATGAAAATAACAGGAAACAGCTTTCAAATCATGAAATAAGTTTTTCAAGTACTTTTATGGGGAAAAATGTGTCCGCAGGCACATAGATACAGTACTAAAAGAATATTTCTAATACTAGTGACTTAAAACAATGGAAAATTCATGATTAAAAGTATTATAATAAATTAATGTGAATTAGTAGCAACCAAAATAAGATCTGTAATATTGCTCATAGCAGTTTCTCAAGTAAGATTCCATCTAATAGTTCTGTGTGTATTTAATATACTCATACATTCATTTCTTATAACTATGAATTTTCAAGTTTAAGTAGGCATACTTTTATTGGTTTCTTTAGGCTAGCTATTTTGATTGATATATGTCAACTATCTAGCAAAGGTTAAATAATTTAAAAGTTAAATTATTTAAAAATGAGTTTCCAGTAATAGCATTTTACATAGAAGAAATTCTTCTTTTTAGAAAATAAAAATATGAACTAAAAAAATCCAATAAAATAATAGTCTCATTATGCATGCATATACATGTATGAATTTATATGTATACACTCATATGTATTCTGCAGGAGAGGAAGCAATAGCAGAAATACATTTAAGCAGGATGCAAAATGTACTCTAGAGAAATATAAGCACAGGATAAGCACATTATAAGTGCGAACTCAATAAATTATCTGTTAAAATTTTATTACTTAGTAATATACGGTGGGACCAGTTTATAAGTGGTGTGGCAATGGTAGCAAAAGTGGCAACAAGGAACTCAGCACTCAACATGTCTAATAAATAGTGATTCACTTAGTGATTCACTAAATATTGACACTGTGAAGGATCGAAAATTCCAACACTTCCAGAGATCTTTAACTGGTACTTTTCAGATAAGCCAAATATTCTAGGTAAGTAAGAAACTGCCTGCTGATACCATACTTCAAAGGAATTACCCTGGAAAATTAATGATTTCACGGTCTATAAAACTGCATGGATCCAAAATATAATATGGTTTTAAATAATAATAAAAAATATTATTCTATCATCTTGCTATCGTTTTGGCTGCTCTTTATATCTTCAAATATTTTTCACTAGAGTATATATCTGCACCCTAACAAGTTTACAAATATTGTAAATATGGTTCATTTTCTCTGCAATCACCTTAATAATGTGATTATTTAATAATGTGCTTTTGTGTGAAATTATTTACTAAAATGTTTAGTTTTTTATATAAAAATCAAATAACTATTCGCATCCTTTATCTCAGAAATCAGTCTTGCATTTGGGCTCTAGAAGTAATGAGTAGTGATAGGTCATTACTGTCAGATATTCTTGAGGCAGAGGGAAATTAATAGAAAGATAAATGTCAGTTTTACAGTAACTAAACACATGGCGATTAAGATATGGATCTGAAAATAACCACATATTCAAATTATTTATACAATGTATGTGTCTTTTAGAGCTCATTATATTTCTTTTTTCTTTATCTTTGATGGGACTAGTTTCATTTGATTTTGCATTGAGGAAAAAGACAGACATCTCCTTTTCCTTGGCTTTAATCAGTCTCAAATTCATCAAAGAAGAGAGAAAATGATACTCATTTCATAAAAGATTAACATCAATATTAGGACAAATTTTTTTCTTCTGACAAATCTGTGCTGTATTTATATTAACTAAATGTTTAAAAATACTAATCCTGAGCAAGAATAAAATAACAACAGTTTGGACTCAAGAATAAAATTCCTTCATTGTTTAAACCAAAATAGCTTTAAAATTCAACAATAGAACATAAAGTCAATAAAACTGGAATTCAGACTTCTGATCTCCACAGCAAACCTGAATACTCTGAGCAGAAATAAACACACATAGTAGATAATATGCAACAGTAAAAAGCATCAGAAATTGATGCACCTGGAATTTGTTAAATATAACAAAGCTCATTCAGTTCTTCATGGATAAAACCTAGCTAGGAGAATAGCACAAAACTGTATTGCATTGAGCACAAATCCCTCAGAAAGGCAACACTGGATTCCTTTTCAGATAGGCATAGACTTTTTTTCAAAACATCCAAAGACATAAAAGACACATTGGGAAATACAATATGAATTCTGTTTTCATGAAAGCAAAAAGTTCTGGCCACTTTGGTAACTGAAGTAAGTCACTTGAGTTTTTAGTTATAGCTACCCCCAGTGAAAAATAAGAGCTCACTACCCAGCAAAGCAGTATTGTAACAAAGTATCTATACACCAGTGAAGGATTTAAGGAAAGGCTTTGCAACATGGGTCAACTCAAGCCTAGCTCTAAGAATAGTTTTCTAGTTCATGTGGTGAAAGTGCACAGGAGTGGGAAACTGCCAGCACAGCAAGGATCCTCTCACAGTATTCCCTGTCCACGCAGGGACGGTCAGCTCAAGGTCCGCACGGTCCAGCAGGCAATGATTTCTGCCCCTGGGCACAGCCCTCCAGGCTTCCTCATTATGACTTTTCTTTTATTCAAACTGTCGCTTCTTCCTCTTCATCTGCTTCTTCAATGACCTGAATCTCATCTGCTTGAGGTAAGGAGGAATTCTCCGCTGGCAGCTTATTCCCATCAGCTTTACATTTTTCTTCTTCCTCTATGATTTCCTTCCATATTTTATGGTTTTCAGTGAGGTGGTGCATCAGCTGGCAAAATATTCGTCGTCTGCTTTTCCTTCTTTGCGGTTCTGTGAAATTTAAAACAAATATATCTAAATCATAGCAATATGATTCGATAGTTCATTCAACAAACATCTAAGTGCCTATTTATTCTAGGTATTTATCTAAGCATTGGGGTTATAATAGTAAACAGTATTATGAAATAATAGTATAAAATATATAATAAAATAGTATTATAAAAATAATCCCTACACTATGGAGCTCACATTCTAGTGGAAAGATCTGGACAAAAAAAAAAAGCAAAATAGGAATATGTTAGATGGCATTATAAATATGGATAAAATCGATGGTATTATAATTATGCATAAAAATAAAACACAGAAGAGGTTTAAGAAAGACTGGGTAGGTATGGGGGAGGGAAGTACATTGCTGAAATGTCAAATAAAAATAGTAATAATCCAAAGTTAAAAGCCAACCTTTAAGGGTGTTTTATGTATTGAATTAAATGCAATTACCAACATTTTGATGAGTATAGTTTTTAGAAGTCAGTCGACCTTCCCCAGTTGACACTCAGATGCTAATGGCATTATGATTCAATTTTTAAAAAAACTTTAAATAAATTTTAATAGGATTTTCTATGCTAATCCTAAATGCAAGGAACGTGTATGTCGGAGGGTTGTTCTTTGTAGTCATCCTATTTGTTCTGATTTATGGCATGTTTGAAAATTTAAAAAAATCTAGGTATAATTTAAATTCTATTTTAAAATAAACAACAAATAACTGATTTCATTCACAATTACAAAGGTGACAAATGTTTTTTTAATTTTCCATTCATACTCATCGTCTTATATAGAAAATTATATCACAGCGGTTTGGTAACTCAAATTCATAATGCTATAAAACTTGGTTCTCCCCCTTAGAACCAGAGAATGTATGTTTTCCTTTATCCCTCCACTGTTTTGAGCCATTTCCCAGCTCTATATGAAAGGCAGATTTGCAGGCTGCTTTGGAAGTTGTGTTCCTTAGCTGCCTGGTGGGGTTGAGGTTGGGGTGGGGTGTGTGAGGAGGGGTGACAGGAAGGAGAACTAGCTACTAGACCCACCCCCTTCACATATGTTCAGATGTGGTACAGCCCTATCACACATGCACATGTAGAGCCTGCTAAAGAGTACTGGAGGACAACACCTCAAGAGATGTTACTTTAATTAAATAAGAATAAGAATGCTTGTTGTGTGATGATATTAGCATAGTACCCAACATATAGAAATTACTCAGAACATGACTACTGATCTGAACATTTAGATAATAGTTAATCAAAATAGGACTGCTGAGCCGGGTGCAGTGGCGTGCTCCTGTAGGCCCAACTACTTGGGGAGCTGAGGTGGGAAGATCACTTGACCCCAAGAGTTTGAGGTTCCAGGTGAGCTATGATCACACCACTGCAGTCCAGCCTAGGTGACAGAGGACAGAGCAAGACCTTGTCTCTAAAAAAACAAAACAAAATAAAAAAACAAAAGATAAGACTGCTGAATCTGTATCTAATTACCAAAGATCAAAATCCAAATTAAATATACATTTGCAGTTAATAAAGGTTCAGTATCCCTTGTTCAAAATGCATGGCACCGGAAATGTTTTAGAGTTTGGAATATTTCATTATATTCCTAATATATCCCTATACTGCATAATATTCCTAATCTGAAAATCTGAAATCTGAAATGCTCCAATGAGTATTTCCTTTGAGTGTCATGTTGGCACTCAAAAACTTTAAAATTATGGAGCATTTCATATTTTGGATTTCAGATACTCAACCTGTAACATTAAATAAATGATAGTATCCTTGTGTTCTTACTAGAATTTAGATTGTCCTCCATTTCTTCATCATCTGTATCTAATTCTTCACCATCTTCATCATCACCACTCTCAGTATCATCATCTTCTTCTGCTTCTATCCATTGACCTGGGAGCAAACCAGCAGCATCATAGGAGTTACACAGGGGACCCACTATGTGGGTGATAAAAGATTCTTGGAGCTTTGCTAGTTGAGGAGAAGAACGATCCATGAAGGGACTGATGGGCAGACCAAGATTTGCTTCTTCATCTCCCTGAGCATTAGAAAAGAAAAGTACATTTTTAATTATTGAAAGAACTACTGAGCTTTATTGTTAAAATTATCTTGGGTGTTTTTTAAATAAACATAGTCTATATCAAAATAATGTTTTACAAAGAAGCATCAATGAATCTAATTACTCTATCATTTCAACTGTAAGAATTTAATATTTGAGAAATCCTAAATAAAACTTTATTCTCACATTCTTTCCACATCAACCAGTATGGTTGATGTTCAGTTAACAAGGAAAATACACATCTTTTAAAATAAGTATTAGCAATTTTACTAACAACCTGCAAGATTCTACAATGTCAATTATAGATTCTCTTTCTCCTAGGAGCAAAGGCATAATGGAAATATTTTTGTTGTAGTTATACCTCAAATGCACACAGCTGAATTTTGCAAGTGTTTTTCAATATTCCCCGTTTTTCTTTTTTAAAAAAAGGCAGAATCAGCTTTTTTTCTCATTGATTTTCTGTATTATTTTTTTATTTCCAATTTCATTTAGTCCTGCTCTGACCTTAGTTATTTCTTTTCTTCTGCTGGATTTGGGTTTGGTTTGCTCTTCCTTTTCTAGTTCCTTGAAACAATTCATTAGATTGTAGATTTGTTATCTTTTTGTCTTTTTGATGTAGGCATTTAAGGCTATGAGTTTTCCCCTTAGGACTGCTTTTGCTGCAAAATCTTACAGATTTTGATAATTTGTGTCCCCTTTGTCATTTAGTTCAAAGAATCTTTTGATTTCCACCTTAATTTCCTCCTTGACCCAATAATAGTTCAGCAGTAGGATGTTTAATTTCCACAACTTTGTGTAGAATTGAGTGTTTCTGTTGGAGTATTTTATTCTGCTGTGGTCCGAGAAGATACAAGGTAAAATTTCTATTTTTTTAAATTTGTTGAGACATGTTTTGTGGCCTAAGATGTGATCTATCTTAGAGAATGTTCCATGTGCTGATGAGAAGAATGAATATTCAGTAGTTTGGAGGTAGAATGTTCTGTAAAGGTCTGTTAGGCCCATTTGCTCTAGAGCCCTGTTTAAGTCCAGTGTTTCTTTATTTATTTTCTCCTTGGAGGATCTGTCCAGTTCTGTCAGTGGAGTGTTGAAGTTGCCCACAATTACAATGTTACTGTTTATCTCTTTGTTTAGATTTTGTAAGGTTTGCTTTATGAATCTGGGTGCACCTGTGTTAGGTACATAAATATTTAAGGTTGTTATGTCTTGAAAAATTGCTCCCTTTATCATTACATATTATATAATGGCCTTTTTTGTATTTCTTTACTATTATTGATTTGAAGTCTATGTTACCTGATATAAGAATTGCTACACCTGCTTTCTATTGATTTCCATTTGCATGGAATAATTTTTTCCATCCCTTCACCTTGAATCTGAATGAGTCTTTGTGGGTTAGATGTGTTTTCTGGAGACAGCAGATACTTGGCTTGTATTTTTTTATCCAATCAGCCAGGCTATGTCTCTTGAGTGGGAAATTCAAGCCATTCACATTTATTGAAAGGATTGATAAGCAGGATACATTTCTGCTCACTTATAACTTTGACTCAAACAGTACAAAAGCAATCCATATAAACAAAACATTTGTACCCCTGTAATATTCTGAAATAATAAAAAAGGTAATACCCTCTAATGAATCTAAATCAGACAACTCAAGGAAAAATACAATTTAAAGTAGAGCTTCTATGGTCGATGTGAAAATTCTGGCGCCAGAGCCCTGCCTACCCTCTGATACCTTCCCACTGTGGCTTCTAGGGTTCTAGAGGGCACAATTTGAGGTCAGAAAGATGAGGTTTCAAAACCTGCTTTTGCCACTTACTATCTGTGGGATGTTGGGACAACTCTTCACTCAATTTCATTGTGTATAAAATTTGAATAATAATCTACCTTACAGGGTTGCTATGAGGAAGAAAGGCAATATTACGTAAAGTGTTCAGCACAGTGCTGAGCATTCCCCCAAATGGTACTATCAGCACTTTATTCCTACTGTTTCTTGAACTGGTTGGGTATAAATTACTCCCCACAATGTACAAATTCTGCAGGCAAGCAGTGTCTATCTGAAATGAGCCAACATAACCTTGAAGAAACAACCAGAAACTGTTCCAGTGATTAACTATCCCATGATTAAAAGTCTTTTGTGATTTTATCTTCTATGAGGTAAGAAAACTATTAATATTTTTCAAAAAAACAGTTGAGTTTATCTATAGGCCTCAGTAATTTCATAGGTATAGTCCAGGAGTTTGGCTATTCTAAGCCCATGGCAGTTAAATGGCTATAGGGATAAAAAGATAGTATAATTAGGAAAAGAAAAAGAAAAAAGTGGGCAAGGCTGTAATTTTTCACCCATATCTGATGGAGGTTTAAAAGCATAACCAGAATGAGAAGGAATTTTAGTTCAGATGAAGTATGATTAGGACTTTCATATGTGGTAGGGCATCAGATGACATTTTCCTCCTTTGACATGAATAATAAAGCTCAGGAAGATTAAGTGAAACTGTCTGAGATAATATATTATTTTTACTGATAGATCTGAAATTATAATAGCTATTTATTGAGCATTTATGTGTCAGAACTATTCTACAAATTATATATATATTAACTGATTTAATCTTCACAGCAACCTCATGAGGTAGGTTCCATCATTATTTCTACTTTATCAATGAGGAAACTGAGGCACAGAGCAGTTAAGTAACTTACCCAAAGTCACACTGTCAATAATGAGGAGTCAGGATTTAACCTCAGGTATGGCTTCCAAGTTTGTTTAATGAGTATTAATTCGATATGCTTTTAAGATAATTCTATAAGCTGGGTCTAAATGAACATTTCTAATGTTATTTCATTGAACTAGTGAGTTTTCTAAACTTGACATGCACCACTATTTTTTTATTACCTATTTGTACAGATACTATAAAGATAGCATTTTCTTAAGCATAAAATTCCCGTTTTGTGAACATGAGATCTACTGGAGATCTCTAAAGCAGGCTTCAATTATTATTGAGAATGAGAATGCAAACTATGTATTATAATCTTACAAATTAGGTAAATATAACCATTTATTGCCCAAAATTAAATATAATTTAGTTTAAATGCATCAGAGAATGGTAAAACATTAATAATCTTGGAATACTTATATATTTCCATGATTACACAGTATGGTATTTCGTAACTTATGAACAGCAGTGTGTACATTATTAGGTTGGGATATTTAGCTAGGGTGGGTGAAAAACACTGCAAATTTACAATACAATCTGAGGGTAATAAATTACACCAGGTACATGGTTATATAGGCTTAAATTCATTGCTCCTGTTTTATACTCATAGTGAGAAAGCCCTCACTTGATAGACTTCTTGATCTTTCCTGATTATCAGGGTGAACAAGGATTTATAAGGAATGTAATTCTAAAGCCAAGAAGGTGTATTTGATATTTTGGAGATAATGAAATGTTCTTGTGTGGAAATCAGTGCACTTCTACATTGTAGGAAGCCTCAAAGTTGGACAAAAAATGGCACAGATTCTGCAAAGTGGTAAGATCATTTTAAAGTCAAAAGATTTTAAAAGATATAACAGAAGAGCATGTTTGTACCTTTGGATCCCTGAAATTCACTAAGTATCTACTGTGTTCCCATTCTAGCCTTCTAATTTCTCCTTCTCTGCCAGGACTCTTGCCCAGTTGATGTTTCTATGGCAGGGTAGTTAGACTTTATATAGCAGAGTTGAAAATGGGATGATATTCTTTAAATATATTCTGAGCACACTCTGAATAACTTAAAAACCACTTTATCAGGAAATAAATTTTTCTAGGTTATAGATTCTCAGGGTTGAAAGGGACTTTGAAATCATAATGTAGTCTATCCTTATCTCTAGATTCAAGGGTATGTTCACTCCACTCCAGAGAGGCAATAAGCTATTTTTTGTTGCTTTAAATTTTAGCTGCAAAGGCAAACAGACCTGAGAAAATCCTAAGAACCACAGCAAATGCAACAGTTTCTAACCCTTGGCAGGCAAAGCAACACAGATTTTAAACATTTAATATAGCTATTCAAATCCCAAACGCCAGTGTCTTTACATACCAGCTCTTAAAAATCCCAGAAATCTCATGTTTCAACTTACCTGTTCATAAAACTCATTGACAATGCCTTCTGTCCATTTCAAATGCAAGTCTCGAACTTTTGCTGGGCCATTTATATCTGCCAGTTTGATGCACACCTGGCATACTAAGAGGCGATCATTTTCGCTATTCCATTCTATGCCATTACTATTTACATCATTGGCCTATTTTGGAAAAACAAAATTATTTTAGGTTCTGAGAGCTCAGGAGTTTTTTAATAGTTATTGGGGTTTTTCTGTTTTACTAAATTATCTTAAAACTGTTCCTGTCTTAATGACAGGAAGAAATTTCAGTAAATGCTTCTTTTAATCAGTTTATAACATAAAATGGACCTCTATGAGTTAAATTTCTCTTTAAAGTGTCACTATAATTTTGTTTCAATGGAACCATAATTTTTTAAAAACATAAAACCAACGATGGGTTTCAATATTTGTGATTACCAAAGAGAACTGTAATTTATATGTGCATGCATATATATGTGTATTATGTATAAGTATTCATAGGCATATATCATCAATAAATCATATAAGAATTGTAACTATTTCTTCCTCAAAAAAAGAACACTTAGCCTGGGTAACAAAGCAAGATCCCATCTCTACAAATAATTTAAAAATTAGCCAGGCATGGTGGTGTGTGCCTGTAGTCCCAGCTACTTGGGAGGTTGGGGTAGGAGGACTGCTTAAAGCCCAGGAGTTTGAGGTTGCTATGAGCTATGATTGATTGCCCCACTGCATTCTAGCCCTGTCTCAAAAATAAACAAAACACTTAAGAGCTAAGGAGAAGTTGGCTCTAGCTGTGAAAAGTAACATGATATAGTTAAAAGAATACAAGTCTTAAAAGCTGACCCCTATGCTTTTAAATCCTGACTCAGAATGAATTACAAATTCAGTGTATAATACTGGAAAAATTACTTAACCTATTTGATTCTAACTTTCTTCATCTATGAAATAGGAAAAGTAATATCAATGAGGATAAATAAATAAAAAATGCCTACTTCATAGTAAATGCTAAGTAAATATTAACATTGTTATTTAAATAAATAGTAATTACCATTATTACTTAGGCAAACTAGTATGTCTTTCAAGAACTCAAATTTCCTTTTGTAAAAAATGAAGAGAATGGGCCAGATCATGGCTTTTGAACTTTAGTGTGATGGTTGTTTTTTTTGGCATCAAACTCTTTTGTCAAAGGACACTTTATGAAGACCACCACCACAGAAAATACTTAAAGGGAGACCTATTTTGATTGAAACGGGGTAGGAGGTCTAGAGCCCCGCTCATATGGCATTTTCCTGAGACTTCAGAATAGAAGTCTTTGAGGAGCAGATTCAAAAGTATTGGGTGAAATAATCTTTAACCTGTAAAAGGTGACTTAAGCACTTAAGTGAATTTTATTATTAAATAAAAATAAAAGTGAATAGAACTATATAACTATGAAACAATTTTAAAGGTACCCTGATTTCTTACTGATTTTAAAAAGTATTTTATTAATATCATGATAGCAACACATACAGGAGTCTCCTTCAGGGGTTAAATCTAGTACTCCTTTGTTACCAGTTTCTCTACCCTAAAGGTGTGGCTTCTTTTAGGTCACAAAAGTCATCAAGAAAGCAGCAACTTCTTGCCAGCTAAAGAGGGGACATCCTTCCCTTAGGAATCTAAAGCAGTCCTTCTCAACATTTTTTCACCCCAAAGATCTGAGGGATAGAACATACTCTTATTAGTACCACTCTCATACTAGGGCAGTGATTCTTGATTTCCCAATGATTGAATTCTTTGAGGGGAGAGACTTTGACCTGTTCTATCCTCATTCTTCCCTAGCACAATGACCAAACAGAGTGGGCAATCCCAATACATAGTTGTTGAATGAGTGAATCATTCTCAAGTAGAAGAGGGTACTTCCCTTCCCCTACACTAGGCAGTTAAAGAATCATAATATAAAGAAGGTGTAACAGGTGTGGTGAGGCAGGCATAACTGGCTTCTTAGAAACATATCTTTAATTTCATATAATGCCTTACTTGACACTGTGCATGACATTCTCAAATTTGCCCATAAAATCATTTGAAATAATTAATTGATTTGTCACTATGTGAAAGAAAGTCACGATAATACAAGTCTATGTGTTGAAAGAAAATATAAAATATTTTAGGACATGTTACCATAACAATAAAAATGTTTTATTTTAAAAAATTTAAGTGCATATTGTTACTTCATGAGTAGTATTAATTCTGACTTAACATTAAAAAACACCTTTTATCAGTAACAGTGATAACAATGATTTCCACTTTTGAAATCAAGCACTAATTTGCATAACAAACCTTGGCATTGAATTCAGCAAGAAAATCAAAATGCTTTTTAAGATCTGTGGCAAGTATTGCTTCAATGACTAAAAAACGAAAGCGCTTGAATTCCACATGATCAAGATTAAGAAGGAAGTTGTATTCTGGGCGAGAAAGATATAAATTCCAAGCTGATGCAGCATGATGATTTTCCAGAACAGATTTGTCGTTGTACAAAACTGCCTAAAAAGGAATATAGAAAACAAGACAGACATCTCAAAGATATTAAACTTTAATAATTAATAGGGTTGGGGCTGGTTGGAAGAATACAAACAATGAGTACCTATGATACACCAAGCATTTTACCAGGTATTTTAATATCTGTGAGAATGGATTGTGATCATCTTATAAGTGAGTAGACTGAAGTGCAAAGAGATTATGGCATACCTTTCCTTCCAGCATGCACAGCTAGTAAGTGAAAGGGTTATTTGTCTCCAAAGGTCGTCTTCTTTGCAGACACCCATGCTTCCTCCCAAGAGACATAAAGTTGATATTTTGAGGTCTATTTCATTTAATCAGTAAACATTCTCAGATAAAACTTCTGTTAATAAAGTCAAGGGATCAAAAGTAGGTACAGGGATACATTTCCATTCTTTAGCAGGCATGGAGTCAGTGGTGATGGGGACTTTAGAAGAGGAGGCAGGAGTACTGTCCAGAGACCCCCATGTCTGAGATGGACATCTCCTATACTCCCATCCTGACACAGTGCCTGAGTAAGAGAGAAGTATGAAAAAGGTAAAAGCACAAATACTCTGGTTCAAATGGTGTGGAACTACTTGCTTTTTCTCCACCTCACTCCAGTGGAAGACCCTGAGGTGCCTCCTCAGCACTCTAGGACTTTGGAATACAGATTCAAAATCACTGGAGTATAGAATTTCTAAAGCCTCTTCCACCTCTAAAAATTTAAGCAATTTTTCAAATTATTAAAAAAGATACCTATTCTTAGAGCTTAATTAAATAGCTCCATTTATTATTTGTGAAAATTAGCTATAGCCCGGATTTAAGCACTGATGCCTAATATTATATGACTATTTTTTACACTATTTAATTTTAGGTAAGAAATGGTATGATTTAAACTTTGCAACGGGCCATATAAAGGCATTTCATGCTAACCTTAAGACAACCTCTAAACATCATAAATCCCAAAGAGAAAGAGTAAGCTTCAACAGCTTCCTGTGAGGTCAATTTACATTTAATAGTGATTTGACTAATTCATGCTCAAATATGATGAAGACTGATAAACTATCAGCAGAATAGCTTTGTCTGTTCAGGAAGAAGTAATCATATCTCAGACTCATTAAAACACAGTGTACAAAGAGTACCCCGTGAAGCTAGCTGACTTAACAACTTTTCTCAGCTAGCAAGATCAGTTAAAAAAAATGAGTAAGTTCAGAATTCCTTCACCATCAAACTACTCTTTGAAATTAACAAAGAAATATGAAGTGGGGCAAAAATATGAATGCATCTAGATATAATCACCATACTGGAAACTTCAAAGACAAGGAGAAAATGAGATGGAATGAGGAAAGGCCAGTTAAGTCACTGCATGAGAAGGATAAACCTACCTGAAGAGTAAGTGGAAGGTGTCCCCTGCTGGACCCCAATAAACTCACTCGTTCATAGCTGAGTGGTGGCAAGAAAGATTCATGGAGCAGTAAGTAGGAAGCAAACGTCAATTCTACCATGGAAGAATGCTTGGAGGTAGCACATATAGCAGCAGACCAAGCTTAAACTTAGTAAGAAAAACATTCCAGGTAAAACAGGTAATGAAGCCACAGCTAGCTCTTACTGAGGGCTCTTTAAAGTACGGAAGGAAGACAGTGCCCCCAACTAATTTAAAGCTGCAGTATATTAAAATCCTTTGACTTTGTGCTAAAGTACCTTGCTACCTTCTTTATCTAGCTATAGATCCCTTCCTTCTCTCTTCACGCAAATACATCTATAATTTGGCAAAACAAATTAGTTAATCATAAACCTTACTTTTCGCCCTCTGAGTTGGAAAGATACAAAAAGGGGTTTCATACAAACTGACAGAATCTTAGCAAATAGTAACACCTATGAGCAAAAATATGAGCAAAAAGAGAAAACCCATCAGACATTTGAAAGACTTAGATCAAACAAAGGAAGAGTCTGAGAAAGCTGAACAAATGTCTCTGTTTAAAAAGCAAGAAACAGGAAGAAATATTTTTAAAAATCTAGGTTATAGTCATGATCTGATGACTAAGAGGGTACTTCAAGTGAAAAATCTTGGATTAAGAAAGACAGTTAATTTAAAAAATAATATTCCTAACTTTAAGAAAATCCAGTAGAGGTAACAAACGAATAAGATGCTACAGAAAACAAAGCAGCTAGTTTTAAAAAAGATATTTTAAAGAAACAGTCTTAATGAACAGCTATCATTGTGGGATTCCATTACCCTGAATTTCTGGGTTTGTTCTAAAATTTCTAATAATCTCATATCTTCCTTTGTCTTAGTTACCACCCTTGTTTTGATAGGTGACTTTCTTAGGATGGACAGGCCATTTTTTGAATCATGGCATATCTGAGAATCTCTTTATTTTGCTCTTATGCTCAACGGTACCTTAGGTGATTATAGAACCAACTTGAAAATAATACCCCCACAGCAGCACAGCCTGTCTCCTCCCTGCTTTACTTCTTCCCTAGCACTGATGTCATAATTATCTCCCTCTCACCCCACTCTCAATCTCTGTCTTTCAAACACACACACACACACACACACACACACACACAATATATTTATTTTCTTGATTTACTAAAATATAAGTTCCAGGAGGGCAGACTTTTTCCCCTATTTTATTTAATAACAATGCCTAAACAGTGCCTGTCCCACAATATGATGCATCCAATAAACACTGAACAAGTAAACAAATTACTAAATTCCTTTAGAATGTTGAGGACTTTATTCCAGTATCATCCAGCATGCATTGCTGCTAAAATATACTGCCAGTTGAATTTTTATTCTTTTACATATGTGTTGTTTTCATCCTCTCAGGAATTCTTTTATTTTTAAAAATTGATCTCTAGTATTTTGAAATTTTTCCAGGGCGTATTACGTGTGTGTTGGGGGTTGTTTTTGCCTATTCAATTTCCCTGGCACTTTGTGAATCCCTTAAATCCAAAGACTCCCCTCTTTTTAGAACTCCCACTAATCAGATTTTGACCTGTCTCCCATCCCCTATCTTTTCCTTCCCTATATTTTCTATCTTCTTGGTCCATTGTCTAGGAGAGATTACCTGGACTTTTACTTCCAATGCTTGTATTATATTTTTAAAAATTCTGCAGTAATATTTTTAGTTTCTAAGAACTCTAACTTGTTCTCTGATGTTTCCTTTTTTACAGTTTCCTCTTCTTATTTTACAGATGCAATATTTTTCAAATTCTCTGAGAATACTTTTTTTTTTTTAAGTTAAATGCTTTTCTAGTCCCTAGATTATCTTTTCCCCTGTGGTCGATTATTCTTTTCGTCTTAGCCTTTTCTTTCCAGGCTGCTGGCTAATGGGCACATGCCTGGGGATCCTGGTTATTTGTTGATATAAAAAATGAATTCTAGATTGCAGGTGTAAATCTGAACCTACTTTATTACTTAACCACATCCTTATCTCATAAATGCTAGCTGAACAAGGCCTCTTTGGGAAGAACAGAATATATTTCAGAAAAAGTAGGAGTGTTACAGAGCAAAAAATTCAGGCATCTTTCAACATTCCACAAAAATTTACTGAATGTCTTTTGTGTGCCAGCCACCATCCTAGGTATTATGAAATAAAAGAGACAGAAATCCCTGCCCTCACAGAACTTTATACTTCACCGAGGAGAAACACATAATAAACAAAATATATAAACAGAATATACAGTATGCTAAATGATCATTGTTACGGAAAAAAATAAAGCAGAGAAGAAGCTTCACAGTGCTAGGAAGAGGATTTTGAAATTTTAGATGAAAGCAAGGGACAAAATGAGCCATACAGATATCTAGGGAAAGAGTCCTCTGGGCAGGGAAAACAGAAAGTGCTAAGGCTCTCAGAAAGAGAGTGTGCCCAGGATAGAGAGGGAATAAGCAAGGAGGCCAGAGAAGCTAGATTTGAGTAAGTAAAAAAAGAAGAATTAATGGGGCTAAATAATATAGGGCATTTTAATGACTCTTTTACTAGGAAGCAAGGTTAATGCCCCTGGAGAGTTTGGAACAGAGTAATGTAACTCATATTTAAACAGGGTCACTCTGGCTGATATGTGTTGAGACCAGGCTGAAGGGAAGCAGGGAACAAGCAAGGAGACTAGGTAAGAGGATACATTTTTTCATAGGTGAACTCTAATTAGTCTCCTTTCCATTGTAGCACTTCCTACTGCTTCCTCTACTGGCAATTCTTAACAATGAGAAGTTGGAAACAACATGATTACTGATATTATGTTCAGACTTCATGTTTGTATGTTGATTAGGACAAGAGATTTGAGCATGCAACTTGTATAAATTGTGTTTATATATCATTGTGTTAAATTATCTCTATGTGAGAGAGTTAACACTAGAATTCACTTATTTGTCATATTCTTTAGGGAGAGGTAATGAGCAAATTTGACTCACCTATACACAAAACAAATGAAAGAAGTAATAAAAACAACAAAAACAATTTACAGACCAGAACAGTAAATAATTTCTATGATAATTGATAATTAATGACTTATTAATATTAATCAATAATTAAGAATTCCATGATATTTGACTCAGGAGTTTCTCATGCCATATAATACATTAGAAAACTGTCCATATGTTATCTCTCTTTACCCTTAATCATATCAGATACATATTTTTAGGTTCAGAAGAATAAACCTTTATTTGAGTTCACACAACTAATAAGTGGGCAACAAAAATCAAACACAGGACTCTTGATGTCAAGTCCAGTACTTTTTCCACTGTACCACTACTCCCCAGCCTATGCTTCTCAAAAGGAGTAGGATTTTCAAAGATTACGATATATTAAATCAGAGAAAATGGGCACCTGATTCTTGCAGAACAGTATTGCAAATGGGGAAATATGTGCTCCTTGGGGCAGTTTCTTCCAAAACAATAGTTAGAAAATGGGCAAATATTAATAACTAGGTTTAAATTCATCAGAAATTTACCTATGGAAATCATAAGCTATTAATAAAATCTCATCGGATAAATGAAAGATATGACCCTTTTAACCCATTTACACACACACACACACACACCATTATACCCACTTACACATATACATATACAGACCTCCCTATATTCCTCCCTCCCACCCAAATATATGCTTGAGATTCAAGAGAATTTATCTCCTATATTTAAAAAGTTGGAGTGTATGAAAGAGACAAAGGCGAAAAAAGAAACACAGAAAATGGTTTTAGAAGATGAAAGTATTGGAACTGAGGTTTAAACATAGAATGATAAAGTGAAGAAGTCAGATGAATTCAACAATTACTGAGTACCTGCTTTCTTTGTAAGGCATGCAGTTAGAAATACACAGACGATATTTCAGGACTCCTCTGCATAAACAAACCCCACTATCACACTAAATTCTATTTAACCCACAACCTTACTAAATTCTACTCAAAGCCATGTATTTAGTTCCAGGTCCTAACGTTTAAAACTATTGCAATGACAGTATCCATTTGTTGGGAACTCCTATTTCTTTATGCAAATTGTAACTCTAAAGGAACTTCATACCTTATCATTATCAGCTGTACTGAATACAAAATAATATTATACCAGAAGAATTTTTACACACAGTTATATATTCAGAGCTAAGAGATTTAGGGTCTGGATATTAAGGCAAATCTTAGGGGAAAAAAGAGAACAACAGAAAGATTAATAGTTCTCCTCAACCATTATAGCTTTTAGCCATATGACTGACCTAAGCAGAAGGAATATAAAATCTTAGATACAGTCAGGAGTTTTGTCAATTTGATCAAAGACAAAAATATTGACAGCAAGGACTCTAGAATTTGACAAAACAATGAAATACTATTTCAAGAACTGTTTACTATTTTCTAGTTGAAGGTGATTTCTTCCTAATTTCCTAGCATCTATATGTCAATGCCATGTGTTTATTCAATTAATTAAAATCTAGAGTCTTAAAGTCAGGTGGAATGACCATGTGATTCAACTGAAGAATGATTTATAATGGGATGTGCAGCATGCTTGTAACATTTCAGAATTAGTCTTTGAATTTTCTGAAAAGATATTTCCTACCTGAGGGGCATTTGTAGCCACTAAAAATGCATTTGTCCGCCCTGGGTGATCATAATCATGCATGGCAGCTGCCACGTACAAAGCCATCAATTCTAATGCAGGAATGTTTGAAGACAGGCAGCCATAACTCTCATCTGGAATAGAGCAGCTCTTCGAAGAAATATAAGCAATTCGCCCAGGGTTAATTCTACCATCGGAATCTGAGGAATAATAAATCATAAAATAAACCAGCATTAGCACATAACAATTATGCTAAGGAGACGATTTACTATAGGTAATGTGATTACTTATCTAACTTGTCGACTTAATGAAGAAATAAACTCTATGAACTTAAAAGAGTATACTATTACCAATACGCATGCTAATACAGAGGAACAGTGTTAAATATGACCCTGAAGTTGCTTACTTTACAAGACAGGATAGGATTCTCATGCCAGTTTGATGTTAACTTAGGGTAATAATAATTTTAAAAAACCTCTTATTTTTAAACATTTGTTATTAAAGGGCTAGATATAATGGTTAGGGTATAGGATGTAACAGAAAAAAGCAATCCTAGAGAATAAAATTTTATGAAATGAGTACAGAGATTTAGGAATTTAATGTATTGCCAAACTAAGCTCTCAACATAGATGCTTTTCAAATCTCATCAGAAAGATTAAATTTCATTTGAAACCCTTTTCCCCTTCTTTTTCCTTCCATGAAGCTCTGTATAATATAAGGGAATGAAATGCTATGGAAAATGAAAAGGTATGAAAAACTGGAGAATGTGTCAGTCAATATAACTCTACATTCTTGTCAGAAACAATATGTTCACTATCCACACTGTGCTTCTGGTGTCTTAATACTTTACCATTCACTTTCTTTTTTATTATATTTTGGTGGCTTTATCTATCTAGATGATTATTCCATTATTTTTGCTAAATGAATCTTAAGAAAGTATAAAGAGGGAAAAGAAACAAAGAAAAAAGGAAAAAAGAGGAGACAGCACATAAAACCACAAAGATATTAGGGATACAAAATTTCCCTGGTTATATTCATCAGTGGAACCTAGACATAATGCTCTGTCTTGTCAAAGTTCAAAATAATTTTTTAACTCTAATTTAGTTGACTCAATATTTGCCATCAAAAGAATTTTTTAACATAATGACTTTAATACTCTAGTGACAATTACAAAGATACCTCATTACTTTCATGATATTTATATTTGTACCTAAATTGAGTTATTATTTTTAAAGATGGGTTCTCGCTATGTTGCCCAGGCTGGAGTGTAATGGGTATTTACAGGTATGATCATCATAGTGTCCCACGGCCTTGCACTCCTGACCTCCAGTGATCCTCCAGTTTTAGCCTCACTCACCACTGCGCTTGGCTTAAAGCTATTTTTAAAATAATCATAAAAAATAAAAACAAGACAGTTAAATGTATGAATATGGATATATGTAAGCATTCAAATTTCTAAGAAGACTTTATCAATATCAGAGTCAATAAGTTTAATTTTTTACTATGTTACACACATCCTGGATTTCCCCTACAATTTGAAAATACATAAATAAAATTAAAAATGGCAAAAGATATTCTTTTAAACTCAATAATTACTTAGAATTGGCATATTAGGATCTTAACATATTAGTTTATATGTGCTTAACAAAAAATTAATAGTATGAAAAAGGACATAGTTGGCAAGGACAATTAAACATAATTATTGTGAATCCCATTTATTTGCTTGCTTTCAGAAAATGATGATTCTTTTATCTTGCTGACTCATTTCAAAGGAGGCCTCAGTAAAAGACATCAAGATTGGAAGAGAAGATGCAAACTATCTTTATTTGCAGATGGCATGATCTTATATATATATATAAACTCCCAGGAAATCCACTGAAAAAACTTCTAGAACTAATAAATTAGTTCATCAAGGTTGCAGGGAACAAGAGCAACTTGCAATAATCAATTGTATTTCTACACAGTAGTAACAAACAATCAAAAAATGAACTTAAGAAAACAATTCCATTTAGAATAGCACCAAAAAGAATAAGATACTTCAGCTGACTGAGGCAGGAGGATTGCCTGACCCCAGGAGTTTGAGGCTGCAGTGAGCTATGATTGCACCACTGCATTTCAGCCTGAGTGATAGAGCAAGACTCTGTCTCAAAAAAAAAAAAAAAAAAGATACTTAAGAATAAATTTAACAAAATAAGTAAAAATCTAGTATTCTGAAAACTGCTAAACATTGTTGAAAGAAATTAAAGAAAACATAAATAGACTAGAGCAGATGGATCAGGTGGAGCACGCCTGTAATCCTAGCACTTTGGGAGGCTGAAGTGGGAGGATCACTTGAGACCAGAAGCTTGAGACCAGCTTGGGCAACATAGTGAGACCCTGCCTCTACAAAACAAAATATAAAAAATTAGCCAGGCATGGTGGCATGTACCTGTAGTCCCAGCTACTTGGGAGACTTGGGAAGGAGGATCACTTGAGCCCAGGAGTTTGAGGTTGCAGTGAGCTATGATGACACCACTGCACTCTAGGCTGGGCAACAGAGCAAGTCCCTGTCTCAAAAAAGATAAATGAATAAATAAATAAGACACCTAAATAAATGGAAAAATACCCATGTTCATGTATCAGAAGACTTAACATTGTTAAGAGGACAATACTCTCCAAATTGTCTCACAGATTCAAGATGATCTATGTCAAAATCCCAGCTGGGTTTTTTGCAGAAATTTACAAGCTAAACCTAACATTCATATGGAAATTCAAGAGACTCGGAATACCCAAAACAATCTTGAAAAACACAAACAAAGTTAGAATATTCAGACTTCCCAATTTCAAAGCTTACTACAAAACTCTAGTAATGAAGACATGTGATATTGGCATAAAGACAGACCTACGGATCAATGGAATGGAATTGAGAGTCTAAAATTAAGCCCTCACATTTATGGTCAACTGGTTTTCAACAAGGGTGCCAAGACCTTGTTGGGGCCCTACTATGTGCCCTGCATGATGCTAGGACCTTTCATACATGTTATCTCATTTAATGCTCACAACATCTTATCAGGTAGAAAATCTGATGTAATAACATTTAAGAGCCCACTGTGTTTAAATATATAATGAACTCTTTTTAAACAAATGGTTCAGGGACAACTGAATATCCATATACAAAACAATGTTCCACCTCTTCCTTATACCATACCCTCAAATTAGCTCCAAATGCATCGTAAACCTACATTTAAGAGCAATTATTATAAAAATCTTAGAAAAAAACAAGAGAGAATCTTCATAACCTTATATTAGGCAAAGCTTTCTGAAATATGACATCAAAAGCATGAGCAATGAAAGAAAAAAATTAGATATTAAACTTTGTCAAAATTAAAACCTTTTGTGCTTCAACAGATCCCACAGACAAAGTGCAAAGAGGAATGATGTCAGAAAGATTAAGAAATAGGAGGTCCCTGCAACTCAAATGTTCCCACAGCAATAATAATTTTGTAGCATTCCACAGATAAAAATATTCTTGCGAGAGCCTTGGAATTCAGGTAGGAGTCTGTAAAATCCCGGTGGAGCTAGGTATTTTGAGAGGGTAGACTTGCATCTAGGTGACAGACTTGACTGTGGTCTTGGCCCCAGACCTGGAAATGACCCTATACCACTGCAGGCTCTGCTACTATCCAAACTGGCCTTGATCCTATTACCAAAACCATCCACCAAGGAGCCTAGGATGATTTGCCTTGGAAGATAGGCCCGCTGATCTTGGTCCCACAGTAGATCATGAAGTAAACCTGAATCTCATGCCAATCCCTCTCAGCTACACACTGTTGCCTGGCCAGGAACCTGTGGGGAGACATGCTGGTTATGACCCCAGAAACAGGTCTGAAGATCTTGGTCTCGGCTATAAAAAAAATCTTGAGGTCACAGGCATAGTGGCTCACAACTGTAATACCAGCACTTTGAAAGGTCGAGGCGGGAGGACTACTTGAGGCCACGAATTTATGACCAGCCTGGGTAACAGAGTGATACCTTGTCTCTACAAAAAATAAAAAAATTAGCCGGGCATGGTGGCATGCACCTGTAGTCCCAGCTACTCAGGAGGCTGTGGCAGGAGGATCGCTTGAGCCCAGGAGTCTGAGGTTGCTGTGAGCTAGGATGACGCCATGGCACTCACTCTAGCCCAGGCAACGGAGAGCCAACTCTTTAAAAAAAATTCTTGAGACAAACAAAATGAAAACACAACATACCAGAACACATGGGGTAAAGCAAAAGCAATTCCAAGAAGGGAGTTTGTAGCAATAAACTATATTTAAAAAAGAAGATAACAAATAAACAGCCTAATGTTATTCCTCAAGAAACTAGGAAAAGAAGAACCAGCTAAGTCCAAAGTTATTAAAAGGGAAAATATAGCAAAGATTAGTGCAAAAATAAATGAAAAAGAGACTAGAAAACATAAAATTGGTAAACCTTTTGGTAGGCTAAGAAAAAAAGAAAAGACAAATGAAGGAGGAAACATTACAACTGATACCACAAAAATACAAAAATCATAAGAGACTACCATGAACAATTATACACCAACAAATTGGATAACCTAAAGAAAAAAGATAAATTCCTAGAAACAACATACCAAGACTGAACTATGAAGAAATAATAAATCTGAACAGACCAATAACAAGTACTCAAAAATCTCCCAACAAAGAAAAGCCTGGGACCTGATGGTTTCCTGGCTAAATTCTATCAAACATTTAAAGAACTAATACCAATTCTTCTCAAACTCTTCCAAAAAACTAAGAGGAGAGAATACTTCCAAAGTTATTTACAAGGTCAGCATTTCCGTGACTCCAAAGCCAGACAAAAACACTAAAAGGAAAGAAAATTTCAGGACTATACACCTGATAAACACAGATGCAAAAATCTTCAACAAAATACCAGCAAACCGAGTTCAACAGAATATTAAAAGGATCATTTACCAGGACCAAGTGGGATTTATCCCTGGGAAGCAAGGATGGTTCAATATACCCCAATCAACAAATGTGATACATCACATTAACAGAAAAGGACAAAAACCATATGATCATATTAGTAAAAGCATATGACAAAAATTCAACATTCCTTCATGATATAAAATGTCAGCAAATTAGGTATAGAAGAAATGTTCCTGGACCACACAATAAAGGCCATACAGGACATACCCACAGTTAACATCATACTCAATGGTGAAAAGTTGAAAGCTTTTCCTCTAAGATCAGGAATAAGACAAAGATGCTCACTCTCACCACTTCTATTCAACATCGTACTGAAAATCCAAGCCAAATTAGACATGAAAAAAAAAAAATTAAAGGCATCCAAATTAGCTAGGAAGAAGTTAAATTCTGTGTCATCTCTGTTTGCAGATAACATAATCTTTATACAGAAAACTCTAAAGATTCCACTAAAAAACTGTTAAAACTAATAACTGAATTAAGTAAAGTTGCAGGATAAAACATCAAAGTACAAAAATTAGTAGCATTTCTATAAATCAATAAGAAACTATCCAAAGAGGAAATCAAGAAAACAATTCCATTTACAATAGTCTCAAAAAATACTGAGGAATAAGTTTAACTAGGGACGTAAAAGAGCTATACAATGAAAACTATAACACATTGATGAAAAAAATTGAAGGCACAAATACATGGAAAGATATGCCATGATCATGGATTAAAAGAATTAATATTATTAAGATGTTCCAGGCCGGGCGCAGTGGCTCACGCCTGTAATCCTAGCACTCTAGGAGGCCGAGGTGGGTGGATTGTTAGAGCTCAGGAGTTCGAGATCAGCCTGAGCAAGAGCGAGACCTCATCTCTACCAAAAATAGAAAGAAATTAATTGGACAGCTAAAAAATATACATAGAAAAAATTAGCCAGTAGTCCCAGCTACTAGGAAGGCTGAGGCAGGAGGATCGCTTGAGCCCAGGAGTCTGAAATTGCTGTGAGCTAGGCTGATGCCACAGCACTCTAGCCCGGGCAACAGAGTGAGACTCTGTCTCAAAATAAATAAATAAATAAAAATAAAAATAAAAAAAGATGTTCCTATTACCCAAAATGATCTACAGATTCAATGTAATCCCTATCAAAATTCCAAAGACATTTTTCAAAGAAATAGAAAAAATAATTCTAAAGCTCATATGACACCACAAAAGACCCCGAGTAGCCAAAGCAATCTTAAAAACAACAAAGCTGCAGGCAGCATACCTTCTGATTTCAAAATCTACTATAAAGCCATAGTAATCAAAACAGCATGGTACAGGCACAAAAGTAGATATATAGGTAAATGGAACAGAATATATAGCCCAGAAATATATCCATGCATTTATGATCAAATGATCTTCAGCAGACATGCAAAGAATATATAATGGGGAAAGGATAGTCTCTTCAATAAATGGGCATTGGGAAAATTGGATATTCACACAAAGAAGAATGAAAGTAGACTCCTATTGCACCCCATATATAAAATCAATTCAAAATGGATTAAAGACTTTAAAAAAAGACATGAAACTATAAAATAGCTAGAAGAAAACATCAGGAAACAGCTTCTTGACATTGGTCTAGGCAAAGATTTTTTTTTGGATATGACCCTAAAAGCACAGGCTACAAAAGAAACAGACAAATGGGATTACATCAAACTAAAAAGCTTCTTACAACAGCAAAGAAAACAATTAACAGAGTGAAGAGACAATCTATAGAATGGGAGAAAATATCTGTAAACCATGCATCTAATAAGGGGTTAATATACAAAATATATAAAGAACTCATACAATTCAATAGCAAGAAAATAAATAATCTGAATAAAAAATGGGCAAACAATGACAAGACATTTCTCAAAAGCAGACATACAAATGGCCAATAGGTATACAAAAAAATGCTTAACATCTCTAATCATCAGGGAAATGCAAATCAAAATCACAATGAGATATCACCTCACATCTATCAGGATACCTATTGACAAAAGAAAAGAGATAACTGTTGGTGAGGATGTAGAGAAAAGGAGACACTTGTACACTACTGGTGAGACTATAAATTAGTATAGTCATTATGGAGGCCTCTCAGAAAATTAAAAATAGAATTACCATATGATTCAGCAATCCCATTACTGGATATATACTCAAAGGAAATTAAATCAGTATGTTGAAGAGACATCTGCACTCCCACGTTCATGCAATATTATTCACAATAGCTAAGATATGGAATCAACCTAAGTGTCCGTCAATGGATGAACAGATAAAGAAAATGTGGTATATATATACAGTGGAATGCTATTCAGACTTTAAAAAGAAGGAACTCATCCTGTCATTTGCAACAACATGGATATACCTCAAGAACGTTATGCTAAGTGAAATAAGCAATGCGCAGAAGATGAATGCTACATGATGTCACTTACATGTGGCATCTTCAAAAAGTTAAACTCATAGAAGCAGAGAGTAAATTGGTAGTTATCAGGAGGCCTGGAGGAAAACGGTATAGGGGAGATGTTTATCAAAGGATACAAAATTCCATTTGGACAGGAAGATTAAGTTGAGGAAACCTATCACACAACATATGACTACAGTTAATAATGATGTACTGTACACTTGAAAATTACTGAATAGTAGATTTTAAATGTTCTTACCATAATAAATTATGTCAGGTAATAGATGTATTGATTAGCTTGATTTAGCCATTCCATAATATATATATATAAACATATTATACATAATAAATATATATTTTTTCAATTAAAAATAATTATATTTTTAAATAGAAAGAAAAAAGTGAATAAACAACACACAGAATGGGAATTAATAGTTGCAAATCATAAATCTAATAAGGGACTTGTATCTGGAATATATAAACAACTCTTAAAACTCAATAATAAAAAGAAAAATGACCCAATTAAAAATGGGCAAAAGACTAAACAGACATTTCTCCAAAAAAGAGATACAAATAGCCCATAAGCATACAAAAAGATGTCCAACATCATTAGCCATTAAGGAAAAGCAAATTAAAGCCACAATGAGCTACCACTTTACACCCACTAGCATAGTCATACCAAAAAGGTAGATAATAACAAGAAGTGGCAAGGATGTAGAGAATTTGAAACCTTCATACATTACTGGTTGGATTGTAAAATAGTTTGGGAGCTCCTCAAAATGTTAAACCTTGTGACCCAGCAATCTCATAACTAGGTATATGCCTAGGAAAAATGAAAACATGTCCATACAAAAACTCATGCATGAATATTCATAGAAGCATTATTTATAATACCCCAGATGTGGGAAGAACCCAAATATTCATCAACCATATATTGGCTGGTAGGAGAATGAGAAAGGAAGAAAATGTTGCTTAATATATAAAATAAAAACATATCAAAGCAATGAGGAAAATACATTTAGCTATTATACACTTCATTTCTGTGACCTGTCACATAACTTACTTGGGATTTATCATTTTCTTACTTCACCACTCATTTCATGTTCCCTTTGTCCTTACCTTTGTCCTGCCAAGCAGGATGAATACCCAAAAAATTGCCTGAGTACATCATAGTTAAAATGCTAAAAACCAATAGCAAAGTAAAAAGGAACATATTAGGAGCATATTATATTTACATATTACATTTCTCAATAAAACCTAAGGCTGACATGTCAACAGAAACTATGAAATTCAGATGATGATGGAATGATATCTTCAAATATGCTGAAATATAAAAATATTCTGATAAAATTAAGATATCTACAAACAAAAAAGCTGAAAAAATGTTCTCTGATGGAAGCACAAAACTGCTGAAAGGAATCAAGGGCACTGGAAAGAGTAAATAGAGATGGCAGACAAAAATGAACCAGTGACAAAAGCAAATCCATTAAACAAATATTGACAGTACTTCTGACTCAACTACCAAAATGTAAGGCAATGACTGAGTCTATGACATTTACACTCATCAGTATGGTAATATTATTTCTCAGGTATTGGTAACTGAGAAAATCCTATCCTGATATATATCTCTTATTGGAGTATTTCTTCTACCTTTTTATAAACTAGAATAAGAGAACTATGAATATCATAACTCATTATAGTTATATAAATAATTGTGTTTACGATGAGAAATATTATTAGGTTTTTTCTTTTGTTCCATAATTCTTCCAATCCTGAGAGTTATTAGCTTTTTGGGAAGCAAAATTTTCATGTTTACAAAGAATTTTTAATATCATCATTTAATACTCATGGGAGGCTTTAAACATGTTCCCTTTGGTTTGGGAATGTTATATATTTTAAATGTACATGATACACTTGAAACAAAGAATAAAACCAAGAATAAAAAAAAAAGCCAAGGAATGATTATCATAATATTGAGGACAGTGGCTCCCTCAGTAGAAAATCAACAGGATGGGACAGAGAAAGAAACATGACAGATCCCAGTACTGGATCTTAATCAACCTCTTAAAATGGATAGCAGGTTTAAAATTTTTCATGTTATTATTATGCGTCAAAATTTACAGTCATTTATATGAACCAAAGATTTAAAATTTTTTTAAAGAGCAGAGGTAATAAAATGAGAGAGTTTGATTTATCGCTCCTAATAAAATCATTGAGAGACTTGTAGACAGAAGTACCTGTTTCGATTCCTGTTCCATGATCATTGTGAATCTGCTGTAAGCCAGGAATTGGCCGTGTTGTCAGGTACCAAACTGCATGTAGGACATCTGTGGCATGTATACGATTGTGATCTAAAGTCACCAAAATGTTTTATAAAAATGGTCATTCTGCTAGGTTTGACATAGGACATTTTTAAAGTACAAGAATTTTCTAGTTATACTATATATTCTCATAAAATGTATAACTTAGAATAATTTCCCACAACTCTATTTTGTTTCATTTTTAAAGTTTCTTGATGTGTTAGAAAGTTCTCTTTTAAAAACTTTCACATATATTATGGCAACATAGTAAAGGGTCCAATGAAAAGCCAGGGTAACCTAGGATAATTGAAAGGCATTGGAAAATTTTCTTAAGGTTACTATTTTGTGGCTTTTAAAAAAATATCATGTAGGCCGGGCACGGTGGCTCACGCCTGTAATCCTAGCACTCTGGGAGGCCGAGGCGGGCGGATTGTTTGAGCTCAGGAGTTCGAGATCAGCCTGAGCAAGAGCAAGACTCCGTCTCTACCAAAAATAGAAAGAAATTAATTGGACAGCTAAAAATATACAGAAAAAATTAGCCGGGCATGGTGGCGCATGCCTGTAGTCCCTGCTACTTGGGAGGCTGAGGCAGTAGGATTGCTTGAGCCCAGGAGTCTGAGGTTGCTGTGAGCTAGGCTGATGCCACTGCACTCACTCTAGCCAGGGCAACAAAGTGAGACTCTGTCTCAAAAAAAAAAAAAAAAAAGAAAAGAAAAATCATGTAGTATGTGCATTATGGAGACACACGTTTGCACACAAAACAGTTACAACTTTTGGATACTTATACTTTTGCCAAAAAAAAAAAAAAGAAAAAGGTAAAAAATACCTATGTCTCAGGTTTGCTGTAAGAATTAAATGATAAATGATATGTGAAAGCATCCAGAACAGTGTCTGACACATAGTATATGATCAATAGAACACTGATTTACTGAAATTCCACTGTATGAAAAGGCAGTATGACATAGTATAACGAATATAGGTTTTAGTAGTCAGACAGACCTGGAACTGAAACCCAGCTTTGGTATCTAGCTTTATGATTTTGGGAAAGCTCTTTCTCAGTTTACTTCTCATCCATAAAAGGTAGATAATACAATCTTTCCCACAGATTAAATAAGACAACCTACGTGAATCTAATGATTATAGTCATAGCAGATATCTAATAAAAATTCAACACTTCAACAAATGTTTAATGAATACCTACAAGATAGCATTAGTAGATAATACAATACTAAGTGTTCAGGCTATAGACATCACATGATGTCAATCCACTAGGAGCTTAATTATCACTAATATAATCATCATCTTTTATTGGCCATATACTATGTTCCATGAATTCCAATATGTGCTTTACATGAATTATTCTTATATTATTATCAATGCCTATGGAGTAGGTACTATTAACATTCCCATTTACAAATTTGTACACTAAAGTTTAGAAAAGTTAGCTCCAGAGACTGTTTTCTCTACTAATATATCCTAATTGAAGCTGACAGTGAAGACTCCTTACCACATCTCTTTCCATTCTGCTTCCCTTACATTCCATCTCAATGTATCCCTATATTCCATTTATAAAATTCAACCATTTTTTGAAATGTACAAAATTAAGTGGAAATAATAGTATATATAACTCACCTTAAATTGTTAAACTTTATTAATGAGTTATGCCAATATAAGAAAAATTAAATAATTTTTATGAATACTAGAGATATTTATATCGATTTCCCAAATAATGTGTCCATATAAAGGGATATTGTAGACTATACATAAAAAAGCCACATCTTTTCCTAATATGAAACTCAAATTATAGTCAATCATAAAATCAAATAGCCATTAAAAATTATTCCATAAATCAGAATGCAGTTAAAAATAGAAACTACGGATAAATTTTAAACATTTTAAAGTAAAATATTTTCTGAAACTCTTGACTAACTTAATATTACCAAACATTTAAAAAGCTAAGGCAAATAATTATTAACATAGAAAGATGTATACTATTAATATATAAACTAGGTGTAAAAAGTAGATTATAAATATATATCAATATTATGATTCCCCTTACAAAAAATAAATTTTATATAAGAAAAAATTCTTGAAGGATATATACTAATATGTTAAGAGTAGTCAGTTAATTCTAGCTAGCATAATACAGATTTTCTTTAAAACCTTTATTTAAAAATTTTCCAAACACGTAGTTTTAAAAGTGTTTAAGGGACCAATCTAAAGAGAAAGATAATAAAGAGTTTCAAAACTAGTATTACTTGTACTTAAATAATAAGATGTTAATACTTACAAGGAATGTCTCGATAGCCATCTTCTAACGCACGAAAATACTTCATAAATTGTTGAGTGGGAATTTTAAATATGTCCAATAAACCAGTGTCTTGAAATAAGGTGTACATGACCTAATTGTCGATTAAAATAAAGTTCGCTTTAAAAATCAGAATTCCTATTTGTAGCTGAGTATAATGTTTTTGTGATTTGCATTTAGGAATGTTAACCATGTGTATGACTTAGAGTTAATAATTTATTAAAAACTTTCCTAGAATTCTTTCCAAAAAATAAGAAAGGAAGAACATCATCCTAAAGTCCCTGAAAACCAAAAAAGGCTTACCACACATATTAAAATTTTAAAATTTTTCCATTTTTCTCTTTATTTATTCATAATTTACTAAAGGGCATGTGAATTCTATTCTAGTCCTAGCCTAGGTGTTAAAAAAAGTCAGAACAATATCATATTTATCACATTTTTCTCTTTAAGGAAGTCAATGAAATGAACTTACAAGTCTTCTACATAATTTATCCCTTGCTTTTGCATTTCATAAATAAGATATTAAAGTAATTAATGAGAGTGATATTTTGGCAAGGTTAATACAATGCTGTTATATGGATCTATCAGATAGATACTTGAGTCAAAGTGGTAAAATGGAAGCATATTTTCATGGTTCTAGCATGAAATGAATCATCTGGCCTTAGGTAAAGAATAGGCAAGTGAAAAAAATGAAGCGTCAGTTTTAGTCGTTAGAACTAGATCACTTTCATGTCCTTTTCAATTTCAAAATTCAAGAAAACGTAAGTCTTTATTACTTCTTTAGCCTAAATTAAATCCCATTAATATGGTCAAATATACTTTTCATTTATATATGTAATTGTATAATCTATATATAATATTATATGTAATATATAATTGTTTTATATATATATTTGGGTTTTATGAATAAATAATTCAGTGAAAAATGTCATTGTTGAACGAATGCCTAAAGCAATATTATATGATATTTAGATTTTGCTTTTTATAAAGACTTGAGAAAAAATTAATTTATAGTAAAAAAGTAGAGATTTGAAAACAAACCTGACTGAGAATTCTTCCTGATTTTTCTCCCATCTTTTCTACAAGTTCAAAAATTTGAAAATTCCAGTTGCTCATGTTTTCTATTAATGAGTCATGATCTTCTACTAAAATCCAGTCCAGTGATACTTCCTGTTCAACCTGCACATGCAGGAAGACAACAACTTTATTTAACCTTTTATAAATATTGTTAAATCCACATCTAAATGAGAACACTTAGAATTGAGCATTTATTTGAAAAAGGTCAGTACCATTTTGTATAATGGTTACTTTCAAATACACTCTCATCTGTACTTCATACTTCTTCTCTTTATAGAATGCTATCTTCAGAAAACTATAAACATGTCTCCTGGGCATAAGAAGACTTATTAACCTTCTTACAATTACTCTTATAAAAATGTTATATTTCCAAATCACCACACAAATCTAAAATCTATTATTTTCTTTTTAGAAGTTACAGGTATCAAAGGGTAATAGAAAAAAACTTATATCCTTATAGTGGCATTTATGACCAAGATAACTTCCCAAAAGAAATGGATGGGTGTTTTTTTTCCTAAAAGCTTAAATTTTGAACTTTAATAATAAAAATACATTGCTATTATAAGTAATTATTTCATTGTTTTTAATAACTGTGTACATTTTTTTTTTTTTTTTTTAGACAGAGTCTCACTTTGTTGCCCTGGCTAGAGTGAGTGCAGTGGCGTCAGCCTAGCTCACAGCAACCTCACACTCCTGGGCTCAAGCAATCCTACTGCCTCAGCCTCCCAAGTAGCTGGGACTACAGGCATTCGCCACCAGGCCCGGCTAATTTTTTCTATATATTTTTAGCTGTCCAATTAATTTTTTTCTATTTTTGGTAGAGACGGGGTCTCGCTCTTTCTCAGGCTGGTCTCGAACTCCTGAACTCAAACAATCCGCCCGCCTCGGCCTCCCAGAGTGCTAGGATTACAGGCGTGAGCCACCGCACGCGGCCTGCGTATATGTTTTTTATACTTTAAAATATACGATCAATTAAGAAACTATCAGAATAAAAAATAATGTATCTACAATAAGATAAATAAAATGTATCCATTTAAAATGAAGGTTGTTAGTCGCTCTTGTATAATAAGTTTAAAACAAATACTGTATTATTTGGAACCCAAGTAATATTTTAGTTATAGTAATTTCTCAGTTAAAAAAATTTTAATACCATTACATTGAAAATCTTGTTCTGGGCAAAAATAATGAAACCAGTACTAACTAGTATTATATTTCACCTTAACATAATCATATTGAAAATTTATCTTTTACATTTAGTTGCTGTTCATTCTGTGCCTCTTCTGGTAGGCGATTATCACCTTCTAAAAATAATTTTCTGCAATCTCTCTTCTCTGTTTCCTCTTCTTGTGGAGTTTCCATAAGGTTAAATGATTCTTTTGAGAAAACATTTTCTTCTTCACCTTTCAAAAAAATGTATAGTAATAAATAGGAATAAAATTTGCCCTATGAGTACAGCTCTATAAGAAAAATGGTTACGCGTTAAAAATATTCAGATAAAGTGAACCATAATGGAGTTCAATCTAAATTAAGTTGTATCTTGATGGACTATTGTGTCCAAGTACCTTGCTTCTTAGGCAACACACACATTTCATGTGTTAGACTCATCTTATATACCTACTCATGGATGAAGAGGAAGAAGAGTGGAAATTCTTTATAAAAGTGAGAAACAGAAAAAGTCAGTCCCTATCAATAGAAATTTTCTTACCAATTTTATGTAAACAGTTTCTAACATCTCTGAGTTTTAGATATAAAAAGTCTAAATTCATAATTATAAGTGAATGAGATTAAGCCACATACAAAACTTAAACCACAATATCATGAATTGTGAGTTATTTGTCTGTGAATGTGATTAATAATATTCTTTTTCTCCAATTACATGGAAAAAGGGAGCAGCATTGGTAGATAAATAGTATTCATTCACGTGTTAATAAACATTCATATTCATTCTATTTGTCATACCCTAAATAGGGAACTTTCTCCAAATCCATAAGTAGTAGAATAAGTAAATAAAATGTGTACATATTCACACAACTGAACATTACAGAACAAAGAGAATGAACTACAGTACGAATGGTTCTTATATATATTATTGGTTCTTATTTATTATATTAATTAATTATAATATTAATATATATTAACTACAATATGAATAGTTCCTATATATATTATATATATTAATGTTCACTAAAGGAAGCCAGGCACAAAGGTACATATTCTGTGATTTTCTTTATGAAAAATTTAAAAGCATATCAAAACTGATACATATGAGTATTGAAAGAAAGGAAGATCATTGTCTTTGGAGGATATGGCTGGAAGGGGACATAAAAGGTAATTTTGAGGTGCTGGTAATATTGTGTTTCTTGATCTGGGCACTGACAGCACAGTGTATGAAAGTTCACCAAACTATAGACTCATGATCTGTGTACTTTTCAACATGTAGAATTTTTTAAATTGGGGGTTTTTCTTAAGTAAAGAGTTATTAAGAGTAGTCATTGGAATTGAGTTTCAGAAGAACTAGGTTCAAATCCTGATTTTTGTACTTAGTAATGGTAAGCTTTTTCCGGCAGTATAATGTGGATAATGATACTCCTATTGTTAGATGTTACACGTAATAGGTTATCAATAAATGTTAGTTATATCTGAACCTAATAAACTGAATATATAAAAAAATCATTAATTGATGATGATAAGGAAGTATTATTGTTGGAAAAATAATTTTTCCAAATGAAAAACATTTATTTTAAGAAATGAAATTTAGAATATTCGAGTACTCTTTGTAAGTTAAGGCAGTAACTACAATGATATTTTAAGATAGCAGTTAAACTAAAAATTGTTGGCATTTGAAGTATATTACATAATTTATTTTTTAATGTTATGAATTCCTAATAACTATATCTTACAAATAACAAAAACAGTAGAGATAAATATAGCACTTCTTTTCCAAAGATGTCTGCAACACTATCTCTTATCCCACATACTTTTCTGAAATGAATTCTTACCATCCCTCCATCAAGAGAGTGCTTTTATTTACCAACCCCTCAAATCTCAACAGGCTTCATGACTGGTCTGATTGATTTCTAACAGTTCTGGAGGCTGGAAGTCTGAGATCAGGGTGCCAGCATGGTCCAGTTCTGGTAAGAGCTCTGTTCCAGTCTGCAACTACCAAGTTCTCATTGCATCCTTACATGGCAGAAAAGAGAGCTAAGAGAGCTTTCTGGAGTCCCTTTTATGAGGGAACTAATCCCATTCATGAGGGCTCCCCCTTCATGTCCTAATTATCTCCGAAAGGCCCCACCTCCTAATACCATCACATTGGGGGTTAGGATTTTGATATGAATTTGAGAGGAACACATTCAGCTAATTACAATTTTAGTAAATTTACAGTTATGCAACCATCATGCCAATCCAGTTTTAGACATTCTCATTAACCCAAAATGTTCCCTTACTACCAATTACGGTTAATCCCTATTCTCACCTTAGGCAACAACTGTTCTGATTATCATCTCTATAAATCTGTCTTTTGAGAATTTCGCATAAATGTAATCATATAATATATAATCTTTTGAGTCTGGCTTCTTTTATTTAGAATAGTGTTTGAAGTTCATTCCTGTTGCAGCGTGTATCAGAAGTTCATTCCTTTAATTGCTAAATAGAATTCAATTGTAAGTATATACCATATGATGTTTATTCATTCACAAGTCGATGGATATTGCATTGTTTCTAGGTTTGCACTATCATGAATATGTTATAAGCATTCACATACTTGTCTCTAAGTGCTCATATGTTTTCTCTTGGGTGGATTTTTAGCTGTGGTATTGCTGGGTCATATGGTAAATTTATGTGTTTAGAAGTTAACTTTCAAAAATACTGCCAAAATATTTTTGAAAGTGGCTATACCATTTTACATTCCCACCAGCAATGCACAGGGTCTCAATTTCTCTGCATCCTTGTCAGCACTTAGTACTGTTGGACTGACTGTCTTTTAATTATAACTATTCTAGTTTAAGTGTAGCAGTATTTCAATGCAGTATTAATTTGTATTTCCTTAATGATTAATGATGTTTATCATCTGTTCATGTTTTCGTTACGCATACATTTATCTCCTCCAAATTACTTTCACCAAAATATCTAAAATCTTTTGTCCATTTTTTAATTGAGTAGTTTGACTCATTATTATTGAGTTGCAAGGGTTCTTTATATATTGTGGATATAAGTCCTTAATCAGATGTATAATTGCAAATATTTTCTCTCAGTGGTTTATCTTTTCATTTTCTTGTCAGTGTCTTTTGAAATGCAAAATTTTTAAATTTTACTAAAGCCCAATTTATCATTTTTTCTTCTTTCATAAATCGTGCTTTCAGTATCCTATCTAAGAATGCTTTACTCACCCAAGGTCACAAAGACTGTCCTATATTTTCTTCCAGAAGTTTCATGGTTTTAGTTTGTATACTTAGGTTATGATCTATTTTGAGTTACTTTTTGTGTATGTGTGAGGTAAGGATCCAAGTTCTTTTTTTAGCAAGTGGATAACTAATTGTCTTGGAACCATCTGTCAAAAAAAAAAAAACTACCCTTTCCCTTTTGACTTGTCTTGGCTTCTTTGTCAAAAGTCAACTGACTATAAATGCAAGAATTTTCCTTTGGAATTTCAGTTCTGTTCCACTGATTTATAAGCTCTTCTCTGTGACAGTACCACAATGTCTTATTCATAGTGGCTTTATAGTAAGTTTTCAAATCAAGTAGTGAAAGTCCTCCAAGTTTGTTCTTTTTCAAATTTGTTTTGGCTATTGAGAGTCATTTGCATTTCCATACAAATTTTAACACCAACTCGTCAATTTCTACCCCCTCCCAAAAAAAAGCCTGCTGGAATTTGATAAGGATTGTTTGAATCTATAGACTAATTTGGAAGAATTACCATGTTGACAATACTGAGTTTTCCGATCCATAACTATAAAATTGCCTCTCAATTTATTTAGATTTTCTCTCATTTCTCTCAGCAATGTTTCAATAGCCTTCAGTGTATAAATCTTGCACTTCTTTGTTTAGTCCAACTACTTATTCTTTTTGATACTATTATGAATGGAAACAGTCCTCTTAATTTCAATTTATGATGTTTCATTGCTAATATACAGAAATATAATTGATTTTTGTATACTGATCTTGTATCTTGTGATTTTGCTAAACTTGCTTATTGGTTCTAGTAGTGTGTGTGTATTCTCTGGGATTTTCTATGCAAAGGATCATATTATTTGTAAATAGGAACAGTTTTCTTTCTTTAAATTGTGGATGGCTTTATTTATTTATTTTCTTTCTAATTTCCCTAGCTAGCCTCTTTGGTACAATGTTGAATAGAAGTGCTGAGAGCAAAAATCCTTATCTTATTCTTAATCTTAGGGAGAAAGTACCAATCTTTCTTCATTAGGATGATGTTACTGTGTGTTTTCCAAAGATACCCTTTATCAGGTTGAAGAACTTCTCTGCTACTACTAGTTTGAGTGTTTTTATCACAAAAGAGTGTTGGATTTTGTCAAGTGCATCTATTGAGATTATTATGTGGTTTTTATTCTATTACTGTGGTGTATTATATTGATTGATTTTCTAATGTTCAGCCACTCTTGCATTCCTGAGACAAATACCACTTGGTCACAATGTGACCTTTTAACATTGCTGGATTCAGTTTGCTAGTATTTTGTTAAGGATTTTTGAAATCCTTAACAAAGGATTTAGAAATATTGGTCTGTAGTTTTCTTGTGATGCTTTTGTCTGCTTATGATGTCAGGGTAATACTGGTCTCATACAATGAGTTGGGAAGTTTTCCCTCCTCTTCTATTTTTTTGGAAGAGTTTGTGAAAGACTGGTCTTCTTTTTTCTTTTTTTAACAACCCATTAAATGTAAAAAACAACTAAAATAACCCATTAGATTGCACACTTTGAAAAGGTGGATTTTTGTGGTATGTGAAGGGATATGAGCTTATAATCCCTGAAAGGGCCTATTTCTGGCTTACCTTTTTTCCTAGGGTGCAGACCTTCAGAGTTTACCAAGTTATCCCTGCCATGGCAAGCCTTTAACTCCAATCTCTTTCTCCCTACTCCCATGAAGGTACTAAAAAAACTGTTCATCCTATCAGTCATTGGCCCCACTGGAATTGGCACATACCCTATTGGTAGTCTCAGACTCCGGGCTCACATTCTAGAACTTTTATTCTCCTCTAGACCTTGTACTGGAAATTCTTAGGAGCTTGTTAGTTCTTGAGTGGCTTCAAGTAGATTTTTAAAAAAATAACTTTGTCCAGCTTTTGTAGCTGCCATTAGGGGGAATGTTGGTCTGAATTATCTGGTTAATTATTACTGGTAGTTTACATCATCAATTTTTTAAGATTATAAAACAACTATAATTTTATCAACAATATTTCTTGTTTGAGGATATAAAATGTTTCAAAATGATTTAACTGACCAGATTTTAAAATAACTCCTCTCTATGCCATAAAAAAATTTATTCAAATATTTTTGGGCTCAGATTCTGTGGTATAAATTTGTGTTAAAATAAATAATTTCACTGTTTATGAACACTAGCCATAAACTAAGAAGACTACATTCATTTGTACAACACATTTTTATTCTTCAAGATACTTTCACCATCTATTGTTTGTTCTTAATAATTCCTCTGTGAAGTAGGTGAAAATATTATAATATTTATTTTAAAGATGGATAAACTGAAGTTAAACTCAATCATTTGTCCACTCTAAAAAATATTATAAGAAATTGCTCTTAAACTCAAATATATGACTTTTGCAATCTCACCTGATTTTTCACTGTGACATTCTGTACCATCTGATTCAGATGTTGAAACATATTTCAGTATTTGATGTCCACAGCTTGTAGAATAAAATAGATAAATATATATGGTAAATGAGGTAATTTTTTTACCTAATCATAATTAGAAAATCTGCTTAAATTTTAATCAGGATCCCAAGTGCAACACATGCTAATATTTCAATCTCTATAAACTTAAAAGGCTTTATCCTAGAAAGCATCTGTGTGTCCCTGAAGGAAATAACACATTTTTGAAAGTCAACATTGAGGTCTTAGATAAACTCTTATTACTATCAAAGCAGAAAGGAGATAAAGCACCATACGAACTGGTATTATGAATAGGCACTAAAGTAGTGTATACTAAAATAATTCTCTCAACATTTACTGATATCTTATGATGAGTAGAATACTATTATATTTCACTTCAGATGGAGACTGTTTAATTAGAAAATTAATAATAGCACTGAAATGAGAAAAGGTTTATTTAGAATAAAAATTACTAGATAAGAAGAGGATATCTCTTTAATCTATCATCTAGTTATAAGACAGAACTAGAAAACTGGTATTATTAATACTTTATTAAAATACAGTATTTCCTCACATAATGTCATTGAAAGGTTCTTGAAAATTGAGACTGTAAGCAAAATGACTTACAGAAGATCTTTGAATAATGTCATTTCAATAAAACATTGATGAGAAAAAAAATTGGTTTAATTATAGGTCATTTAGGTTAAAGTTGCAGCGTCCAAGAACCCATCGATGATGTTGAGGACTTACTTTAACTTACATTTTGAAACAGAAATAATAAACCGTTGAAAAACTTACCTTTTACACAGATTACTATCAGAATTTCTAAATTGCTGATACAAATCTGGTGTATTGGGTACACTGCCCAGAGATCTGTGTAAAGCAACGCTTGGCTTATTAAAAAAATCAGCAGTATCAGGAAATTCTATAGGTGATCGATTAGTTAGAGAGCCAGCAGACATTAGTCCATGGCTGGGAGAATTCATAGGATTCAGGCTGGATAAAGCACCTTAAAAAATTAAAGAGAGAAGATAGATAAATAAATATATATGTGTTTATTACATATGTCTGTGTTTTTATAAAGAACATTTTCCTTCTTTAAAGAAAGTGAAGTATTTACAATTAAATGATATAATAAATTTCTACATGGGGCTTCAAGACATTCTAGGAATTTAAGCAAGATTTGTCATATTTATCAACATCAATGACTGTCGAGTAAACAACTGGCAGAATAGCACATAACAGGTAAATAAATATTAAGAGTGTGATTAAAATGTACATACTACATGGCACAAATTGTCCTAATTCATATTGGTCTTATCTTTCACATTTTTTTTGTGTCCCTACCAGCTTGATTATCCACATAAGCAAAGCAACTCTACCAAATTTTACTGAATTTTTTTCAATTCAGTAAAATTCAATTTTATTGAAAAACTAAAGTTCTTAATAGCATTAAGCAAGTTGAGGATATGCTAAAATTATATGCTAACATAGAAGCAGAACCTTTTACAAACTGCATCCAAATATTTCCAGCTCATTCACTCATTCAACAAATAGTTGAAAGCCTAGTATATGTTGGAAATGTGCTGCATTTCACAATGGAGAAAAAGACACTATCCCAGTGATTCAAAGAACCTAGAGTACAGTGGAAAATGCAAACAAGTGCTACGTGCTAAAATAAGGAAAAAAACAAAGTGCTTTAGGAACACATAGGATGAGTGCCTTAAACTAAGGCAGTGTGGGTATACTTGGAAAGAGATAGGCAGATTTCAAACTTTATTTGGAAATAAAGATCCAACGAAAGCACGATTCAGAGAGGAAAGCAAGTTAACAATGATTAAGGAGCTACAGTATTTTCAGGCATAGTAGTAAATACTTATAGATGTGTGTGATGGTGTCAACTTGACTAGGTTATGGTGCCGAGTTGTTTGGTCAAACACTAGCCTAGATGTTCCTGCTGAAGATATTTTTTAGATATGATTAACGTTTAAATCATCAGACTTTGAGTAAAGCAGATTAACTTTCTCATTATGTGTGGGCCTCATCCAAGCAGTTTAAAGCCTTAAAAGACTCCCCAGAGGCACTATTTTTTTATTGTACTGTATTATATAGATTTAAGATGTAGAACATGATGTTTTGCTATACACAGTCAAGCAAATTAACATATTCATCATCTCACAGTTACTTTACATGTGTGTGTTTGTGTGTATTTGTGGTAAGAGGACCTAAAATCTGTTCTCTTAGCAAATTTCCAGTATACAATTAAATATTATTAACTATAGTCCTCATGCTATACATTAGATCTCTATACTTATTCATCCTATATATCTACAACTTTGTACCATATGACCTACATCTCCTCAATTCCACCAACCCTGCCCCAGCCCCTGGTAACCACCACTCTACTCCCTGTTTCTATGTATTCAACTTTCTTTTTTAGATTCCCATGTAACAGAGCTCATGTAGTATTTTTCTTTCTGTGTCTGACTTATTTCATTTAGCATAATGTCCTCTAGGTTTATCCATGCTATCACAAATGATAAGATCTCCTTATTCATTAAGGCCGAATAGTATTCCATTTTGCATATACACCACATTTTCCTTATCCATTCATCCATTGATGAACAGTTGGGTCGTTTGCATAGTTTGGCTATTGTGAATAATACTTCAATGAACATGGGAATGTTGATATCTCTAAGGGGTGTTTTTTTCATTTCCTTTGGGTATATATCCAGAAGAGAAATTGCTGGGTCATATGGCAATTTTTTCTTTAATTTTTTGAGAAACCTCCAAACTGTTTTCCATAATGGCTGCACGATTTGCATTCCCAACAGTGTAAAAGGGTTCCCTTTTCTCCACACCCTTGACAACATTTGTTATCTCTTATGGCTTTGACATTTATATTTGAATCTTTGATGTATTTTGAGTTAATTTTTGAGTACAGTGAGAGTATTTATTCCTTTGCTAGGACAAGTGCATATGTACTTGTCCTAGCATCATCTGTTGAAAACACTATTCATTCCTCATTGAATTATCCTGGCATCCTTGTTGAAAACCACTTGACCGTAAACGTAAAGGTTTATTTCTGGACTCGCAACTCTATATTCTATTGAATTGAAATATCCTTATGCTAGTACCACACTGTCTTGATTATTGTGGCATGGCAGTAAGTTTTAAAATTTGGAAGTATGAATCTTTCAATTTTTTCCTTTTTTTTATTAAAGAACTCTTTTGGCCATTCTGGAGCCCTTGCATGTCCATATGAATTTTAGCGTTAGATTGTCAATTTCTGCAAAGAATCAGGTCAAATTTTTATAAGGACTATGTTGAATCTAGAACACTTTGGGGAATACTGCCATCTTAACAATATTAAGTATTTTAATCCATAAACATGGAACATCTTTCCAGTTACTTAGGTCTTCTTTAATTTCTTTCAATAATGTTTTATATTTTCATTGAAAGGCTCTGCATTGTTTTGTTACATTTATTTCAAAGTATTTTCTAACGCTAACTGCAAATGAAATTACTTTCTTAACTTCAGCTTGGGATTGCTCATTGTTAGTGTATAGAAATAAAATGGATTTTTGTATATCCTGTCACATTGATGAACTTGTTTATTGGTTATATTATGTTTCAGTAAATTTCTTAGGATTTTATATATACAAGATCATGCCATCTGCAAATACAGTTTTACTTCTTCCTTTTATTCCTTTTTACTTAATTGCTTTAGTTAGAACCTATAATCCAATATTGAGTAGAAGTGGCAATTATTTTATATTAATTAAAATAATGTTATATAACTTGATTTCATAATTTCTAATTACATATATTCTCTTTGGTGAGACATTGTTGTCATATTCTTCTTAAATATTTCAGATATGGTTTCCTCTGGTTCTTTAAGCATATTTATAAAGGCAGATTTATAGTCTTTGTCCATTTAAGTCCAAAATCCAAGAACCTCAGAGAAATTTTTTGTTGGCTATTTTTTCCCTTGTACAAGGCAAAATTTTCTTCTGTCTTTGCATGTTTCATAAATTTTTGTTGAAAATTGAACATTTTAGATAAAATTTTATAACATCTCTGATATCAGATCCCTCCCACATCCAAGGCTTATTATGTTGTTGGTTTTGTGTTTGTTTACTTCTTTCTGATTATTTGTTTAGTGACTTTCCTGGACTAATTTTATAGATTCTGTTTTCTTTGCAGTATGCAGCCACTTAGTTCTCTGCTAGACTTTTTATTTTTTTTAAGTTCTTAATTTTATTTTTAAGCTTGGCTTCCTAAGAGTCATCCCTGGGTCAGTATAATTTAGAAGTCAGCCAATGGTCAATCAGAAGATTTCTTTAAATTTCTTGCCTATAGGTAGGTCTTCTAACCTTTGTAAAAGGAATCTGTATGAAAAGACACACCTTCAAACTTCAGGCAGTTTACAAGACAGCCTTAGCTTTCATTCCTGCTTTTACAGGCCTAAAGGTCAGCCACAGGTGAGTGAATGGGGCCTTCTTTCCCAGATCTTTCTTGAGTATGAACACAGCCTTATACATGTATGCGGCCTAATTAGATCCCTAGGAATATGTCAGTGCTTTCCAAAGTTTGCTATGGTCACCTTATATAGGATGTCCTTTAAATTCCCAGTCAGCTCTTGTTTCCCACACCTGAAATCATAGCCTCAGAGAGTCATGGTGTATTATTTTGACAATTCCTAGGGGGGTAGGGCTTTTTTTGGGGGTGGGGGGGTAAGCTGAGCTCTGAGTCAAATCAAATAGCCACAATGCCTTTGGAATAAAGATTTTCCAGGGAGTTGTAAGTTTGGACAAAATATTTACTGTGTTCTAGAGATGATGCTTTTAAGGGAGCTCCAGGAAAGGTCAGACCTACCTGATGTATGCAAAGCTGCTAGGTTTTGATTACTGTACCACTGAGCTGGCGAGAGAGGGGGAGATCAAAATAGCCCCAAATTAAAATGTCACAGAATCCACTGTCTTACCAAGGGTCAGTAGTTTTCTTAGACAGAAAACTTCTAGTTTGTTCTCTGGCTTTTGGTAATTTTCAGAGTTTTGAAATGACTGATTTAGTTTTATTCCTATTTTTGTTTGTTTGTTTGTTTGTTTTAGTAGGAGAGTAAGATCTTCCCTCTGCCATTCCAGAAGTTGATTTCTATATATTATTTTAATCCTTTGAAACTCACTGAGACTTGCTATAGTCAAGCAAATGCTATGTTGTGATAAAATTTGTGTCCTTGGAAAACATAAGCATCCTGGCAAATGGCTGGGCATAGCGTTTTAATGTCAGTTAATTGAAGTTAGTTGATCATGTTGTTCAAATCTTTCATATATCTATACATTTTGGTCTGCTATTCTACTAGTTAATGAGAGGGGAGAGTTAAAATCTCCAAATATGAATATGGACTTGTCTATTTCTCCCTTAGCTCTGTCAATTTTTAGTTCACTTATTTAAAAGCTATGAGATCAGATCTACCTGTTCTTATATTTAGAGTATGCCTCATATAAAGAGGATATAGTTGAGTCTTATATTTTTAATTCACTCTGACAATCTCTATATTTTAATTGGAATAGTCCAATTTTTTGTTGAAAACTGGACATTTCAGATAATACACTATAAGAACTATGGTCAGATCTCTCCCTCTGTCCCTAGTGTGCATATTTAATTTAATATAGCACATTTAATCTACGGTGTTGCTATTTATTTTTCATTTTAGCCTCCTGTTTTTGTTTCTTTTTCTTTTTTTGAATTATTCAAGTTTTTTGTTTATCATGCCATTTTACTTCCCTTACCAGCATTTTAGTTATACCTTTTTCTATTATTCTTTCAATTGTCCCACTGGATATCACAATGAACATTTTAAAATACTGGTCTCTCTTAAATTAGAACTTTTTATTACTTTTCAATCATTGCTAGTACCTTACAGCAAGTTTAAGTCCATTTACCCCTTCCTTTCCCTTGAGGCTATTGTTGCCATATATTTGACTTCTACATATATTACAAATACTACAAGAGAGTTATTATTGTTGTTTTTCCCATCAATATTTTCTTATACTCATCCACCCATTTAGCATTACTGGTGCTTTTCATTTGTTCCTGCAGTTTCATCTGTTCCTGATTCAATCTAGATCATTTTCTTCCTACCTAAGAAACTTCCTTTATGAATCTTAGTAGTATAGGCCTGTCAGCAACAAATTTTTTCAGCTTTTGTTTGTTTGAAAAACAAATTGTCTTTTTCTCTAGCTTCTTACCTGATTCAGTAAAAATATTTTTGCCAGCTTTACTGACGTATAATTGATCAACAAAAATTGTATAATATTCAAGGTGTACAACATGATGACTTGATTTACACATATACTGTAAAATGATTACCATGATCACACTAATTAACATATACATCACCACACTTGGTTACTATTTTGTGTGTGGAGGGGTAAGGACACTTTGGAAAAAAAAGTTTCATTTCACTCTAATTTTTCAAGGATATTTCATTGGATAAAGAGTTCTATGTTGTCAAGTTTTGTTCTTTCAACACTTCAACTATGCTGTTCCATTGTCCTTGAGATCCATAGTTGCTATTAAGAAGTCATTGTCAGTACTACTGTTGCTCCCTGAAAAATAATCTTTTTCTGGTTACTTTTGAATATTTTTCCTTATTTTATAATTAAAGGGTTTGACTGATATACCTATCTGTGATTGTCTCTATTTATCCTGCTTGTGGTTCACTGAGTTTTATGAATTTGTTGGCTGCTTTCTTTTATTAGTTTTGGAAAATTATTCTGTCCTTTATTCCCCTTCCTTTCTTTCTGAGACTTCATTCACACATATTTTAGAACTTCTGACTGTGTCTGGTATGTCTCTTATACTTTGTTCTGTTATTATGTTTTTTTCCCTTTCTGCGCTTCCATTTGGATATTTTCTATTTCTCTGTTTTCAAGTTCACTATTTTTTGTTTTCTGTTGCGTCCAATAAACTCTTAAACTATCAAATAAGCTTCTAAATAAATCAAATGCATTTCTCAGCTCTAGACCATCCATCACTTCTTTTCTATGTGTTTCAGCTCTCTGTTCAAAGTATCCATTGATTTTGCCCATCTTTCCTTCTATTTCTTTTAAAACATCATTGTTATTTTGAAGACTGTTAGATCCAGCATCAATATCATGTACAATATATGTAAATCTTTTTCTAGTGCCTGCTTTTCCTGATTATCATAACATTTTCCTACTTCTTCACGTTTAATAATTTTTTATTGTGTACAAATGAATTTTGTGCTTGTATATCCCACTGTGCCCATCTAATATCAGCCATAATATACTTAAAAAGCAGAATATCAGTTTGCTCTGCTATTACTATGCTGTATTTGTAAAATATCTTTCAGCCAAGAAGTTTTGAAGCATTCTATAATATTTTAATTTAAAGAAAATTTCTACTGGAATGACTCAGCAGGATATATTCAGGGTTTTTCTTGTTCTCATACTAAGTTTTATTCTATACATTTACCATTCTACAAAAGAAATACTCTTTGCTGAAGATTTTTCCTTGTTTTGGATGTATAAGTATTCAGGTTAGTTGAATAGTTCTATATTTTATCTCTGAATCCCTAGTGCCTAAAAAGTGCCTGGTACATAGCAGATGTTCAAAAAGTGTTTACTAAAAGAATTAGCAAATGGTTAACTATTAGCCAACACAAATTGTTTAGTCATGTTAACTTACAACACATGAAACTGTATTCAAAATTAGCTATAAGGTGTAATGAAAAGAATTCATACTACCATAAACTTTGAGATCTCCCATATTTAAATCATAAAGACTAATTTCTTACCAGCTCTTCTCAGACCTATATGGTGAGTCAGTGATACAGAGGATGACCTTTGCTTTGGGATTGTCAGTAGATTTGAACTAAAAGGCCCATTTAGATAGCATCCTTGACTGAAAGGGAAAGATAACAGGTTAAGAATCTTAAAACCATGGAAAAAATGTCTTTATTCCTGGTCTTTAATTCAATAAGCAAATATATACTTATAAATTTAGAGTTTTGACATTTATCTAGTGCCTAAGCCCTAAAGCAGAAGAGAGCAAACTTTTTCTGTAAAGAACTGGATAATAAATACTTTTCACTTTGTAGGCTATAAGGTCTGCTGCAACTATTCAATTTTGCCATTGTAGCACAAAAGCATTCATAAACAATAATAAATGAATTGGTATGGCTGTGTTTCAATTAAATTTTATTTATAAAAACAGGTTATAAACCAGATTAGGTCCACAGGCTATCATTTGTTGATCCCTGGACTAAACCAGGTTATCATTATCACCTGGAAGTCGTCCTTTTTTATTTTTTCCCCAGAGACAGGGTCTCTCTCTGTCACCCATGCTGGAGTGCAGTGATGCAATCATAGCTCACTGCAGCCTCGAACTCCTCAGCTCAAGCAATCCTCCTGCCTTAGATGATTCTAGTGTTCCTGGTCCAGGCACCTAACTGAGAACCACTGGCCTAAAGTATAGTTTTTAATTGTTTTCTGTTCCCACTCTTCACAAATACTGACTACCATACCAAATTCCCTTTGTAAACCCCTAGCCTCAGCCCAAGACTTCAAAATGGTTTCTTTGAGGCACAAACTTTGCCCATTTCCCCACTGCTAGCTCTGGAATAAAGTCACTTTCCTTTCACTACACCTCATCCTTGTTATTAGCCTTTGCAAGCTGCAAGTAGCTGAGCATGTATTTGATTACAGATCTGTATCTCCATAAGAGAAAAAGATTCTGTATTATCAAGAAAAGGCATGCAAAATCAGTTGGCAACCACTCCATTAAAACTTCTTTGTTGATATTAACAGTAATTATAATAGCAACAACACATATTATTGTAAGTAAAAAAGGAGAGTCTCCAGGGACTATAGGAATCCAACCAGCTTGAGCGATCAGTCTGTATTTCAGCTTCTTGTTTTTACAGAACTCTGTGAAGCCTGTAGCCACCCAGACAGCTAAAACTAGCCCCTGACAAACCATGGCAGCTTATAGATGAACTCAAGTGAACTTTCCTCATCACCATGCTAAAGCCTCCACCTTGGGAGGAGCTAACCCTAACTTCCCATTCCTAAATTTCGTGGAAGACAGTTTTTCCACCGACTGGGGTGAGGGGTGGGATTGGTTTGTGAGTGGGTGGAGCTCTGCAGCCCAGTCCCTAACAGGCCACAGGCCAGTACCAGTTCACAGCTTGGGGGTTGGGGACCACAGGAATAGAGAACTGAGAAATAAAACCATATAATTATAACCAGCTGATCTTTGACAATGGAGACAAAAACATAAATTGGGAAAAGGACACCTTATTCATCAATTGTCCCAGGAGAATTCGACAGTCACATGCAGAAGAATGAAACAGGACCCCTATCTCTCACCCTATGCAAAATTAATTCAAGATGGATTAAAGACTTAAATTTAAGGCACAAAACCATAAAAATTCTAGAAGAAAACATAGGAAAAACTCTTCTAGACAAAGTTCTAGGCAAAGAATTCATGATTAAGACCTCAAAGCCAAATATAGCAACAACAAAAATACATAAATAGAACTTAAATTAAAAAGCGTCTGCACAGTAAAGGAAACAATCAACAAACAGGCAACCCACAGAATACGAGAAAATATTCACAAACTATACATGCAACAAAGGACTATTAACCACAATCTACATAGAACTCTAACAAATCAGCAAGAAAAAAAAAACAACCCCATCAAAAAATGGGCAAAAGATATGAACAGAAGCTTTTCAAAAGAAGATAGAAAAATGTCCAAGAAACACATGAAAAAATGTTCAACATCACTAACCATCAGGGAAATGCAAATTAAAACCACAATGAGATACTACTTTACCCCTGTCGGAATGGCCACTATTAAAAAGTAAAATAACAATGGATGCTGGCATGGATGCAGAGAAAAAGGTACTCCTATACTGTTGTTGGGACAGCAAACTAGCACAACCTCTATGGAAAACAATATGGTGATTCCTAAAAGAGCTAAAGGTAAAACTACCATTCAATCCAGCAATCCCACTACTGGGTATCTACCCAAAGGAAAAGAAATGATTTTATCAAAAAGACACTTGCACTCGAATGTTTATTGCAGCACAATTCACATTTGCAAAGATATGGAATCAACCTAAGTGCCCATAAATTCATAAGTGGATAAAGAAAATGTAATATATATACACCTTGGAGTAATACTTAGCCATAAAAAGCAATGAAATAATGTCATTTGCAGCAATGTAGAAGGGACTAGGGACCATTATCCTAAGTGAAGTATCTCAGGAATGGAAAACCAAACACCATATGTTCTCATTAATAAGTGGGATCTAATAGAGGGGTATATTTGGGCACAAAGTGATATAAAGGACATGAGAAATCAAGAAAAGGCGAAGGGTGGAAGGGTGGGTGTGGGGTACAAATTTACCTCTTGGGTACAATTGACACTATTCTGACTTAAGCACTATACACAATATCCATGTAATAAAAATGCCTGTACTCCTATTAATGAGTATTTTTTGAAATAATAGAAAATAAAAAGTTCATATGTTGGTTTATTATCCTATTAAAATTTCTGTTCTTGGGGGAAAAAAGGATGATTCCAGAGTCACAAGTCTGTTAGTTTTGTGCTACGGAAACATTACCATGCATTAAAAATCTAGAACTGCACTAATATGGATGCCACATATATATCTACTATATGGCTCTTTATATTTGAATTAAATTAATGAAAATTAAATGAAATTTAAAATCTGGTCCCTCAGTCATACTAGACATATTTCAAATGATGACTAGCCACATGGAGCTAGGGAGTACCATATCAGACAGTGCAAATATGAAATATTACCATCACTGCGGAAATTTCTGTTTGGACGGCACTGATCTAAAGAGACTTAAATTTGAAAAGGAATAGTGTTTGTAAATGCTTCATATATTCCCATCTTACCCTGCCTATGTTCAAAGTACATTTAGAAGTTTATTATTACTGACAGGCTTTAGCTTCTTCTTCAGTTTTTTGAAAAGATACCATATCTAGACTGGTCTCTTTAAAGTAGATGTACATAATACCATCAATTACTTTAATCTTCAAATTTCTAAATCTTTGATGAGGCATATGGATTTTGTTTTAATGAGACTTAAGTCAATATATAGAAGCTGCCAACATTTACCTTTATGTGAACACTTCTCAGAGTTAAAGATCAGTTTTCTATTTTAATATCAATTACCTGAGGCAGCAGAATAAAAATGACCTTAAACTCAAAGTATCAAATGTTTCTTTAACTGCAAATACATGCTGTTACATCAGTGTAAAAGATTAAAAAACAGAATAATTTTCAGCATTCCTTTTAAAACCCAACAATAGTTTCAAGATAATGCTTCTCATAGTTAAGAAACACTATTACATTTTCAGTTCCTGACATCATTCACTTCCCTATATCCTGATTCCATTCCAAAAAAAAAAAGACTACCATGTTCAGGCTTTGGCAAACTCTGGACCAATGCTCATTTTCCTGTACTGCACTCTTCATACTTCAATCCACTTCTGTTTTATACATCATTTCACTCACTATTTTTTTTATAAAAAAGAGGTTTACCTATTTGAATGTATTATAGAAGATTCAAATTAATAACCCACAAAAGAATTTGGAAAATCATAATTATCTGATTATATTTCACATGTAAATGTTAAAGTTTAACAGATAAATAGCTATGATCCAATCCTGCCATCTACTGTTTCAAATGTGAAACCATACAGCTCAAATTAAAAGTATTGTACAACATATGTTCAGTAAAAACAGAAAGTGGTTTAACGTGGAATTTACACTAATTCCAATTTTATTAACATAGTTAGATAACTGACTAAAGAGATTCTTACAATAAACCCATACAAGAGATCAGTATCTTCCCTGGCTTTCAAAAGAGGAAGCACTGTATTAAATACTTTGTTATCAGTGTAAATGTATACATTTATATTCAGAAGATTTCAGCTCCTGCATTTTACCAGCCTCATTTACTTGTAGTTACTGATGCCTTTCATTGATAGGATTAGCACTGTTCAGTTCCAAGAAAAGCCTCAACAAAATACAGAATATGTTGGTACTCTCAGCCTCTAGCAGGAACAGAGTTTAAAAGAGTCTTGTAACCTTAAACCTAACAACCATGATAAGCCCTGGGAATGTGCTCCTCCTTTCACAAATCAGTAATTCTGCTAACCTACCTTTGGATATTATGCACTGGTTGGTGACTGCCCCTGTAATGGCCACTTCTACGGATTTAAAAGCTTTCCCAGTACCCTGTCCTAAACTGATTCTAGTTTCCCTAAACCATCTCGCTGACTCATGTTTTTAAGGCGTTAGCATGCTTTGTACTCAAGCTACCTAAGTCTTAAGAGAAGGCATGTTAGCTTCTTCTTAAGAATCAGTTTCTGTATTATACCATATTATTACCACCCATGTAGTGCTATACCTAAAATATTTCAACCATTGCTTTCTGCTTTTAGAACTATTTCAAACTTTATTCACAGAATCTAAGGAGATACATTAGTTTCACGGTTTTTTTTTTTTAAGGCTCTGGAGATTTTACCTTGAAACGCCAAATTCTTGTTGAGGCCTTTTGGCAATATTGCGCTCCCACCTTGAAGACTGCTCAATAGGTGGCAATGCTGAAGTTCCTGAGCTCCTCCTCAGCTGTGAAGTTGGTAAACTATTCCTACTATTTAGTCCCTGTTGAATAATTTAACAATGGTTAAAACTGTCACCCTTTAATATGCTATATATGTAACATTAACGATGGCACAAAGAAATATCAATACAAAGTATATTTTTAACATGCACAGGAGAAACAGAACAGTTTATTCTGAAATTGGTCAATTTACTCCAAATTGTATATTCTATACTGTTGTTCTATTTATCTTTCTCCTACTAAGACATGTTTCTGAACTCTATAATTTAAACTAGATTTTTTTCTTTTCACATTTAAATTCTAATTTCAAGAGAAAGAAATAACTGGCAATTTAAAAAATAGATATGCAAGATTTACTCTGAAAATCAACTTCAGAGAACAAGTTTAAAATCGGGTATGATCAGCTCTATATCCTAGTTTTTTAATATTTTCAGTATAATGCTATCGAATGCACAGAGCTGTTAATCTGGATAAACTGCAGAATTCTAAGTTTCCTTGTGAATTTATGATTGAATTAATAAATGCAGAACACCTTTAGCATTAATATTTTACCCTAATTTTTAAAAATATTCTCAATCCAAATGTTAAATTAATGAGAATATTTCTTTTTGATCATTGTGAATAGGTGTTTTACTGAGATTTACAGTTTCTGTTTTTAATGAATTTTCTGTGTCAGCAGACACTGCAACAATCTCAGAGAAATAAATATCTGTGTTATATTTAAGTTTTCCCAAGGATGCTGCTGATTTTGTAAAGGCTCATTGTAGTTAGACCTACAGTGAAAAAGTTTGTGTAACATAATCCTTGTTGACTATAAATTAGGTTTATATAATTTTTCTTAGTTCTTAACACACATATAAGATATTTATATTAAATTATCTGTCCCTACTCCCTTTTGCCTAATTGTTTTTTTCATAAATACTGTTGTTCTTTTCTGAAGTAACATCAGGCATTTTATATGCTTTTCCAAAAGCAGAGATAAATTAGATAAGAAATTCTAATAAGGAATTTAAAGAACACAAAGGAATAAGGGTTACTTCCTAGTTCTTATACGTATCAGTAGATTGCAGCACCCAAAATAACTCTGATTTACTACAATGCTCAGGAAATGAGGCATTTAGGCATCCTGTTTAATTAATATTATGTTTAAAATGTTCCTAAAATGTACGAGTACACTTTTCTACATAGTAACAAACATAATAATGATATCAACATGATTTTTATAATCATTTTTAAGAATTACTATTTTAAAAAATTACTATCCTGAGCTCCAAATATCAATAGAAAATGCAAAGGAAGAGCAACACATCAAAACTAACTCAAGAATATATTAGAGTTATTTTATTGATGGTTTATTGCTATCCCTTTTGGATGCTTTTGATTAATCTCTTTCTTATAAGGTACAGTGCTAAAAAAAAGTCATATAACTGAGTACTATTGTTAATTGCGTTTCGACTAATGCAAGTACCACCGCATAAACTTTTAAAAAATAAAAAATCACATTAACTACCTATGCTCTAGATTGTCATCAATAATTTTCAAATCCTTTGTCCTAATTGAGTTTGCCTAATTTTCAACATTTCTAAACCTAATGCTGAGAACTGACAAAATAAAATGGATGATCAAAATCCCTCCAAAAACTATATTTACCTTTTTTTAAGTTCTAAATGCACTATTACAATTAACAAAGGTAACTGATTTGAATTTCATCTTCTCTTGGTTAGTTTCCTTACCTGGAATAAAGTAGTTGAACTAGAATAATCCCTAAAATAGTTCTAATTTTTTTTTTTTTTTGAGACAGAGTCTCACTCTCTTGCCTGGGGCGAGTGCCATGGCATCAGCCTAGCTCACAGCAACCTCAAACTCCTGGGCTCAAGCAATCCTACTGTCTCAGCCTCCCGAGTAGCTGGGACTACAGGCATGCGCCACCATGCCCGGCTAATTTCTTCTATATATATTTTTAGCTGTCCAA